>JANTFE010019910.1:0-13127 GCA_027562315.1 Costus pulverulentus
GTTGGAGTGCAAACCATTGAGATTAGGAGTCACAAATTCTCTAAGAGGCATATGATCTATATTTTCAAAAATTATTTCTTGGAAAGTTTCTAAAAACCTAATTTTTCTTTGAGCTCTACAGGTTCGTTCAATCTCAACGTCTAGATCAACAAGTGGTCTAGTCCAAAGATTTATGGGCATGCACGAGTAGAGTTTTCAACATTTTAGAAATCCACAAATAAATCCCAAGAAACATAATTAGATAGAAATATATATTTTTTATCAGGCAGTGATTATAACCATAGTTGTGATTATAAAATAAATCCTAAAAAATAAAAAAAAAATCCTAGATGATAAAAATTAGCAAGAATAAGTTGATTTTACAAAAAAAAATCTATGATTTAAAAAATATTGAACCTATCAAGACCTATGTATTAAGTACCAATAAATTGTGCTTCTACTAGCTAAGCAAACTAATAGTTTTAAGATGAACTGAAACTAACGTCTTAAATGAATTCAGGAAGAGAAATATGGGATGAGGTTTTACCACTCTGATTTTTTATGAGAAAATGCTGTAAATCTCTGTCAATTGTTGAAGTGTTGTTAAAGAAAAATGACCCTAAGATAGAGTTGCCTCCTTTCAGATGCCAACTCTTTACTAAACCATCATTTACTCTCATGACTTGTTGTTCTAGTAATTAAGTTCCATGGCAATTAAGATTCACTCTTGTGGCTTAATTTTATAAGTTGGAGCCCTCAAATGATATTAAAGTACACTAATAGCTTAAATCACAAGTTCAATTAAAGGTTTTCTAATAATATAATTCAATCTAAGTGCAACTATTTTGTCTAAAATGAATGCAATTATAAAAACTAGATTTATCACATATAGAATTAATTTCATTAATTAGATTACTAAGATCTAGCCACGGTCGTAGTCTAATTCTATAGGTCTAATTAAAGGTTTCTGGGATTATAAGTCACTCCACGGTCCTTGTTATAGCCCCCAAGACATGCAATAATCTAAATCTAGATAATTATAAATACAATGAATCACTTAAATTGAATTAACATTACTCAAATAAATGACTCAATTAAAAATTAATTAAATCATCAAATAATCAGAGGATTACTCCCTTAATCCTGCAAAAACCATTTACGCTACAAGAGACATTAATTCACAATAATAATTCATTAAAAATGATTTACAAATCAGGGATGTCAAATAAAAAAAAGTAAAAAATTTTAGTTCAACTGTACTATTGTCACAAGGGTGTGATGACTCATCATAGCCTGTGATTCTAAGATGAACTTTTGCCTAGATTGCTACAATCTTCTTAGATTTTTTCCTAATCCATCATAGATTTCTCTCAAACTCTCACTTCAAACTTTTGTGTGTCCTTCATCCCTTGGTCGCAGATTTCTCCCAAATTTGGTGGTCGGAGATGCTCGGGAAGCCTCTCCGCATCCCCAAACCTTAGCAGTCACCGCCGCTAGGTTTTACACTTAAAAACACCTCCATGTGCACATGATATCTCGCTTTTAACCTCTCCTTGCCCATAATAATCCTTATCCATCTCTGATTTAGACTTTGGACCGAGGAATTCTTGTTTGAAACACAAAAATCAAATTAGGGTGAAGGCCGAAAGACTTGGCTTGCTCCATAGGTTTTGCCTAATTTTTGTAATCACAAGGTTGTGATGGTTGCTGTGTAAATGATCATAACCTTGTGATCGTAAGTTAAATTCCCAAATTTGCCCTTTTTTTGATCCGCTTTAGATCCAAATTTTGTCAAACTTTAGCTCATGGTCCTCGTAGCTCGAATATCCATAAAAATATACTTATTTTACCTAAAAGTTTTAAAAATAAAAATTCTATAGATTCTGAATTGAATGACCAATTTAATTTAAAAAACAAGCAAAAGTAAATAAAAGATGACTCAATAAAGTAATATAGGCATATGAAATTTATTATAACTTTTTGAGTTTTCAGCGAGCATGTGGTGATGACAACCGTGAGGCAAGGTGTGCTATAGGATGGCAAGTGCGAGGCATGGGGAGTGATGGAGGACAATACTTGATGGAGGAAGCCTAGGAGGAACGATGATGCCAATTGAAGTAAAAGCCTGGAAGGTTATTGTTTGGAAAGGCCCTTTCAAAAATAAAAATGGTAGACTCGGCTAACGAGTGACAGCTAGGGTTTAGTTTAGGGTAGCATATAGATTAAAGGGCAACCTAGTGATTTTAATAGACGATGGGGTGGGTTCGGGGGTCGGATAGTGAAAATCATATACCCGACTCTAACCCGACTTATACAAGTTAGGTTTTATCCAAACCTGACCTAACATCTAGTCAGCTCGGGTTTTCCCTAGTCGAATCAGGGCGAGGTGGGTCGGTGATACACACTACAACCGCACGGTGTTATCGAAGTAATATAAAAGATTGTGGATCCCACAGGAAACTGGGTCAAGTACCAACTATTCTGATATTTAGAAGCTAAGCAATCCAATTTTTTGTATTTTGGGAAGAAGGTAAACTAACTCAACTATAAACAAAATAGAAAAAACAACGATAAAAATATGAAGGGTATCTAATTGAGAGATATCAGGACTACGGAATTCACCACATTGAGTCATCTATTTGAACTAGAATTTAGTTGATGTATGCGTTTATCATATTACATAAGGAATCTTTCCTATGGTATAGGTTGCCCCCTCTTGGTTAGTACAACCTGGTATCTATCTAAAATAACCTCCTACTCTCGCGGTAGATCATTTTAGATAAATCCATTGGATTCTATGAAAGATTATGTAACCCTCGAACGAATCATAACTACTCTCGTGTTGAAAGTTGGCAAGTTCTGCTTAGGGAATCTGCCAACACGATCCTCCTCTCGGTTAGGATCATGTCGACTAACACACAATACTATGTGATGAAGGCAATATTATGAAATAACAACTACTAAGTAAAATATGGTCAGATAATACTCAAAATATCAAATAAGTTCAATTCATACAGAAGATCAAGTCAACAAGCTTCATCCAAGCCCCGAATAAAGGTTTACGCTACAAAAGCCATACAAATCTGCACAGATCTCTCAAATCGACAAAGAAAACTAGAAACAAAGACTAAGGAGAGGTAGGAGAAGATGATGCAAATGTTTTCTCCTAGTTTGGTGAAGATCCGTCGTGAAATTGCCCTAAAATCCTCTCCGGAAAGCCCTTGTCGCCGGTCCACTCGTCCCTAGCTGCTTCATACATCAATTGCTCTCCAAATATGATACGAAAAAGAGGGCTTTTATGCCCAAAAGATTCGCCTCTCTCTTAGCTTTCTAAAAAATATTTTTTTTGCCTTTTTCGGATTTTTCTAGGGTACGGAATCGAAGAAAAACCGAGTAAAGGTCAATCTGCAGTGTCACAATCACAGGTGAACCCCGTCGGATTCACCTGGCTGTGAAGTCTTCTGTGAAGTTTCTGTCGAGTAAGAATCACCAGTGAACCCCGTGGGGTTCACCAGGCCGTATTGTCCAAAGAAGCTCAAATTGGGCCCAAATTTGACGTGCGTCCTCGTCTCCCCATAAGGAATCACACCATGACTTTAGAATTTTCAAAAAGCTCCAAAATTGGGTGATATTACCTAAAATTTTACAAAAAATGAGAAAAAGTAAAGATTCCACAGCAAACAAGTAAATAAGCCTAAAAAGAGTATAGAAACATTAAAATTAGCCTAGATTTGAGATAAAATAATACTAGAAATCACTGTCAAAATGCACGGCATCAAATACTCCCAGACTTAAATCTTTGCTTGTCCTCAAGCAATAAAATAATATGAAACACATAACAGGTATGAAAGAAGTTATTCAAGCTTAAAGAATGCAACCAAGTCACATATTTCCATGAGCAACCATGATCCAGTTTGAGAAATCAGATGATGAGTCTATTAATAAGAATTGAATCAAGTAGGTTCCACAATCTTTAAATGACAAGACATTTAGCTATGAGCATATAAAGAATCCAGTCTAGCATACATACTACATTCACCAATTCAATTCATCCAAAATCAAATGTTGGCGTCAGACACAAATGTGTTATTGCAAGGCAAACTTTATCACCTCTCATTTTATTTATATAGCAAGATAAGTTACCAAAACTGATGATAATCTCTCTCTTTTATTTTACTTCAACTCATGTCTTCGGTACCACTATCAATTTTTTGTAGTGCCAAGTAGAAGAGTCTTCAAAACAGAAGATGATATTAGACTTCAACTCACATCTTAGGTACCACTGCCAATTTTTCGTTGTGCCAAGTAGAGGAGTCTTTTTTTTTTCTTTTTTTAGATCACACTTGTGATCATCACCCAACAGATAATATGGCATCATCAAATGAATGAACAAGTCTATATGTTTTAACAGAAAAACATATGTATGCTAAAGTAATTGAGTAAAGGTAAAGGCGTGAAGCTGTATAGACTAAAGGGTGGAGAGTGGAGATGTGCCCACGTGGAGTTGGAGACATGGAGTGGGTTTTGCAATTTTGTTTCAGAATAGATTAAATATAATATTAAGGTTATTAGGCATCAGATGGGTAATGGGCTGGCGGCTGGCAAGGTACTGAGTAGAGTGGGCTGGCCGCTGGCCCAAATTAATATAAATTAATAAATATTTAGTATATAGGTAAATTCGGTTTTACCGAATCGAATAAGTATAAACCGCTATCGAAACCGAATATCGATTTTTAGAAAAATTAATACTAAAACCGAATCCGAAAAATAATTTATTGATACATGCAGTAAATTTGGTTTTTACTGAATTGTTGCTCAGCCCTAGCTACTAGCGTGTCATCCTTTCTCAATTTTAGATGCGTGACCCATCGATTCAACATTCTCAAACATTCCAATTAAAATATTTCAGAAGCTTAGAACAATTGGATAGGATCATAAAAGATATCATGACTAGGTGGTGCATTCAACATATCATAACCAATTTCACACCATGTATGGAATCAATCTCAATATTTAATCAAGGCTATCATAGGACCACAACATTATCAAATATATCGAGGTGTATATTTTAGTGTATCACAAAATCATCAACTCATCACAGAAAATCACCAGAATGTTGCAATGTCATTCATGCAAAATACCTAAATCAGACTCAATGCATAATAATAGAAGCATCACAGAATTACACTATCATAATCTAGGCAAAATTATCCAACAAAGATATCATCAAATAATCTCAGCATGACAAATGCATAACACATCTCAATAGTATCATAAAACCAATTCACATAAGTGTTATAAAAAATATTTCATCCACACATAAAAATATATTACTACAAAGAGTAGCATCACATTTAAATCAAAGTGTCAAATACCACAGCATCACAATATGAATAAAATATCATAAAAATATTATAAAACCACCATAGTATTAGTACAAAAGAGTATCAGAAGCAAAACAGAACATCATAGTAATAAATAATAGCTTAAAAAAAGTATTGCAATAGAGATTACCAAATCATTAGCAGAGTAGCATATCCATATCATCATATTTTCAGCACATCCACATGTTGCAGAATCATAGTAGATATGTAGGAATCATCAGAAAAGAATCCTCAAAATATCATAGTGTCACAGTATCACCATAGCGTCAGAGTCAAATAAGAGCATAACTATCATCACAACATAGCCAAAATGTCATAGTCATGTATCACAGACATTACAAAAGTCAGAGTCAGTCAGAATATAATTTGAAATGAATAGTTAGAAGATTGAGTTTTAGAAGGAACAAGCATCAGAATCATTCCCTCCCCACATAAAAATTTGCATAGTCCTCTATGCAATCAATGTGTTGTGAGAGAGCGGGGGGAAATAAGTGAAAGTAATACTCACTTCTTCCTCTTAGGCTTAAAGTCCTCATCATCAGAGTTCATTTTAGTACCTTCCTTCTGGGGGTCGTCTTCATCAGCATCACCATCTCCTCAAATCTCATCATCTCTTCATGAAGTTCACTTTTGTACCTTTATTCTTCCTTTAAACATCCTATCACAGCTTTGTAGCATCGGTCATGGACAGACCACCATGATGAATCAAAAAGCTCCAAAAGTTTGATTTTTAGGTATTCCTACAGTGATAAGAAAGCAAAATCATCAGCATTCTACTTCAAAACAAAACAAACTACATAACTTTAAAATCAAAAGACTAATTAAATAAAACACACAATGCAAAAGTAAAGGAAAGTAGAAAAGACTTGGGTTGCCTTCCAAGAAACACTTATTTAAGGTCATTAGCTTGACCATAGTGTTATTCATAGATCATAATGTATATGTAAGCAACAAGGAATTCATACCTTAAAGCATTAGAAAATGATTTTAAGTCTATGTTTCCTTCATCAGTTACCTTGGTTGCTTCCTTCTGCAGTTTTTTAAATTGTACCTTATTTAGGATGACCAGTTCAGTTGAATCAAAGAGTATAGCAAAAGGTTAAGCTTTTTCATTGTCCTTCATCTTCTCTTCAGCTACAAAATAAATATCTATAGGATCCACAAGAAATTCGCTAATCACATCTTGGTTAACCACTTCCTCAACAACATCAACATTATGACAAGACCCTACAATATATGGTATATCCTTAAGTGATTTCTCATGTTCTATCTCATATTTTGATTGTTCAGGTTGAAATGTCTCTGTGTCATGTGCAGGCATCCTGGGCTCCTCAAGTTGTTTTCCATTGCAAGTTATATTTGTATTACAACATTCACTCAGGTTTATCTCAGGTTGAGATGAGAGTTTACTAGAGGCTCTTATAGATGTGCTAACTTGATTAGCCAATTGGGTTTCCAACATCTTATTATGGGCCTCGAGAGCATCTAGTTTGGATGTTAATTATCTAATGCCTTCACTGACACTCTCAATTTTCTTGGTTTGTGCAGCCAAAGTCTCTAGTAGTGACTCTAGGTTAGACTTTTGAGGTGCCACAAACTGCTTCGGTTGAAATTCAGGAGGTTGCCTATAGCTAGGATGGAAAATTGTGTTGGGATTGTACTCATAGGAAAATTTTTCATAGTACTACCAACTTGGATTATATGTATTAAAAATGGGTTTAACTGTGGTCTATGGTTGTGATTCCAAAAGGTATTAGCTTGCTCTCCAAAAGGTTCAGGTTGTGAGATTCCTAATTGACATTCAGTAAAGTTGTGTCCTGAAATTCCACAAAATTCACAATAAGCATTAGTGGCTTTAACCGAATTGACAATAAAGGAATCTAACTTTCGTGATAAATAGTCTACCTATGCATCTAACAAGCTCAATTTGTGTAAATCATACTTACTTAGAGTGGCAGCTCTATATGAGTTAACTCTATCACCTTACCATTGACTATGATTGAGGGTCATATCATCCAGCAGGTTCATTGCATCATTCACAGTCTTGTTCATCAAAGCCCTACCAGTAGCTGCATTAACAATAAACCTCGTGTTATAATTTAGATCATTATAAAAAGTGTGAACAATTACCCATTTTTGAAGTCCATGATGTGGGCATATTTTTTGAAGTTCTTTAAATCTGTCTCATGCTTCATAGAGTGATTCTCTATCTTTCTGAGTAAAGCTTGTAATCTAGTTACGAAACCACATGGTCTTGCTTTGAGGGAAGTATTTAGAAAGGAAAGCTTGGGAGAGCTGGTCCCATGTAGTGATTGATCCTGGTGGTAAGGAGTGTAGCATATCCTAGCTTAGTCCCTAAGAGAAAAAGGAAAAAGCCTTAGTTGGATTGCATCATTGGAGACACCATTTAATTTCAAAGTATCATAATATACCAAAAATATAGCTAAATGCATGTAAAGGGTCTTCAAGTGAAGAGCCTCTAAACTGGTTCTGTTGAACCAACGATAGAAGTGCAGGTTTGATCTCAAAATTGTTGGCTTCTACATTCGGGCAAGCAATGCCTGATTGTAAGTGTTGTATAGATAGAGCAACATAATCTCTGAAAGTCCTGTTGTTGTTGTTCCTTGTAGCCAGAGGTACTTGGGCATTTTCCATATTCAAAGATGAAGGTTTCAAGATCTTGGTCGTACAAATCACCTGTTCTTAAGCTTCTTAGAATAAAAAAAATTATCAAATACAATGATAAAGCATAAGAAAGGAAATAGCAAAAAATAAAAATAAAAATAAGAAAAGAAAATCCTTAGTCTACTAAATTTTAGAAATTTATTAATATTGACCGAAATTCCTTGGTAACAGCGTCAAAAACTTGATATGCACTATAAGTGCACGGTGTTATCAAAGTATATAAAAGATTGTCGATCCCACAGGGAACTAGTTCAAGTACTAACTATTCTAATATTTAGAAGCTAAGCAATCTAATTTTTTGTATTTTGGGAATAAGGTAAACTAACTCAGCTATTAACAAAATAGGAAAAACAACGATGAAAATATGAAGGGTGTCTAATTGAGAGATATCAAAGACTACGGAATTCACCACATTGACTGATCTATCTGAATTAGAATTTAGTTGATGTATGAGTTTATCATGTTACATAAGGAATCTTTCCTATGGTACAGGTTGCCCCCTCTTGGTGAGTACAACTTGGTATTTATCTAAAATAACCTCCTACTCTCGTGGTAGATCATTTTAAATAAATCCATTGGGTTCTATGAAAGATTATGTAACCCTCGAGCGAATCCTAACTACTCTCGTGTTAAAAGTTCACAAGTTCTACTTAGGGAATCTGCCAACACGATCCTCCTCTCGATCAGGATCGTGTCGACTAACACACAATACTACATGATCAAGGCAATATTATGAAATAACAACTACTAAGTAAAATATGGTCAGATAATATTCAAAATATCAAATAAGTTTAATTCATACAGAAGATCAAATCAACGGGTTTCATCCGATCCCCAAATAAAGGTTTATGCTATAAAAGCCATACAAATCCGCATAGATATCGCAAATTGACAAAGAAAACTAGAAACAAAGACTAAGGAGAGGTAGGAGAAGATGATGCAAATGTTTCCTCCAAGTTTGGTGAAGATCGATCGCGAAATTGCCCCAAAATTCTCTCCAAAAAGCCCTTGTCGCCGATCCACTAGCCCCTAGCCGCTTCATCTATCAATTGCTCTCCAAATATGGCATGAAAAAGAGGGCTTTTATGCCCAAAAGATTTGCCTCTTTCTTAGCTTTCCAAAATATTTTTTTTCTTTTTTTGGATTTTTCTAGGGCCCATAATTGAAGAAAAATCGAGTGAAGGTCGATCTGTAGAGTCATGATCACGGGTGAACCTACTCGGGCCGGCCCAGGCAAGACGGAGTAAACTCCAAGCTCGGCACGGCCCGCGGCACGATTAGTTGTGCCGGCCCTGGCACGATGGGTTGGGCTGCGCACACGGGCCATTTTGAGCCCAACTATAAAAATTCTTCTACCAAGTTCTGAACCCTTACCCTCTTAATACTAATATTGTTAAGCTAACCAATAATTCTCAATCCAATATCATTTATCTATTAAAAATGATACTACAAATATAAAAGCTTCTTAAGGAAATATAAATTACAAAAAAATTTTAAAAATAGAGAGAAATAAGAAAAAAGAAATAATAAATTTAAAAATCTTAAAATTCATTAAAAAAATTTTATTATTTAATTAATTATTTTATATTATTTTAAAAATATATAATTTTAATTTTAATATATTTTATTAAATTAATATTTATTTATTTATTAACAACACTAACAACACATTACTAAAGTTAAAACTAACTCTATTAAATTTCATATTCATAAATTATACATTTAAGCTTAAATCAATTGCCGACATAATATACATAAACAATTGACCAGTAGTAGCCAGTGATGTAAATAGTTACTATGGAAGATGTGCGAGCATTGTGTTAACTGTTAAGCATACTTGCTCTCCGTGCTCCATCTTCTCTATGCATATTGCGCACTCCATATTTTCAGCTTTACCTCCTTCTTCAACAATAAAAAACTCAAGTGACTGTTGTGCTTGGTTTGTTTCGATATATTACTCCGGCTCATCGTTGATATTATCACATCATCCTCACTATCATTTATTTCAAAGTCCTTAACCTCTATCTCAATCTCAACCCCAGAAGGCTAGGGAGAAGCCAAAAATTCTTGTCTTTCATTATCAGATAAGTGGATAAAGTGTTCTTCAAACTTGAATACATCAATTCGTATGATTTGAGCAACACGCTCAATAACACTTAAAATAGTGATTCTCTATTGTTTAGCATTGAAGAAATTTATGGTTGATGTAAGGAAGATCAAACGTTGAGAATTTGATAGAATGATAATTATCTTCACTCTTCTATTATCTGCTATTCTTCTCTATGCCTCGTTCTCACCTACAACACTGCAAACACAATTAACAAAGTAATTGAAACTCGCGTGATTAAGAGGAATGTAATAAAAAAATAATTCAAACTAAAATTTTGTGTGTGAAAGTGTAAGGAACTATCTAGAATTTATAGAGATGAAATGAGTATAAATTTATAAATTTATCCTCTATTTTATATTATTAAAAGAGAATAAAATAATAATTTTATAGCTAAAAGAAAATTATACCTATAAATTTGAATTTTTTGGATACTTTAAGGGGGTATAAATGTAAAATAACATAGGTACAAATTTAAATTTTGGCACCAAATAATAAAAAATGTTAATTACGCTTGTCGTGCCGAGCCTAGCTTGCTTGCGTACCGTGCCCGGCCCAGCCCATGCGCTGTGATCCTTCGGCCCAGCACGACCCGAGCCGGGCCACAGGCTGCCCACAGCATGTTGACTTGGTCAACGGGTCGTGCCGTGCCCGGCCCACGTCGTGCCAAGCCGTGTGGGCCGCGGGCCAGCCCGGCCCATTGGCCACCTCTATCGATGAATCTCGTGGGGTTCACTAGGTTGTATTTTCTAAAGAAGCTCGGATTGAGCTCAAATTTGACGTGCGTCCTCGTCTCCTCATAAGGAATCACACTATGACTTTAGAATTTCCAAAAAGCTTTAAAATTGGGTAATTTTATTTGAAATTTTACAAAGACGAGAAAAAGTGAAGATTCCACATCAAACAAGTAAATAAGCCTAAAAAGAGTATAGAAATATTAAAATTATCCTAGATTTGAGATAAAATAATACTAGAAATCACTGTCAAAAATGTAAGACATCAGTCAGGTTAGGCATGGGTTATTTTGCCAAGACTAATAGGTACATGTTAACGAAAAAATATATTAGATAGACTATCATAAGAATGCTTCATGAATTGTTATATTAGTGTCATAAATATTTTCATTGTGATAATAGTGTATATGATCTTTAAAATTGATGTAACTATAGTTTTTTGTATGACTAGTCATGTACTTTATTATAATCAAGCATTTTCCATAATTGGGTAATCATAAAAGTTGTAATTGGGTATGCTATAAACCATGAAGAGGAATATGTAAAAGTTGTAATTGGGTATGCTATAAACCATGAAGAGGAATATGAGTAATCAAAATAGGATTTGTCTCTCCTATATAATGGGAGTGTTAGTGTCTTAGTCTCATTGATCAAGTGAGACTAAGATATATGTTTATACTCAAATGAATTGATATGAGATATTGATTGTATATGTTATATTAGTCTATTTGTGAATTAAGAAACATAATAATTAAACTATATAAGTATGACATATTTCATAACTTGTATTTAATTTAAATACCAAGGATAAAGGAGTTAAGCTACACAAGAATTTTATCACATAAATGTTATGTTGGATATTGACATTCTTATGATTTAGGTAGTAGGAATATATTCCTATAAACCAATCACTATTTATTATATTATAATGACATTATAATATTATTGTCAATGTCAAAAGACCTAATGGGCCGCATAACTATATCAAATTGAAAGCTTAATTTTGACAATAGTTATCAAGTGATGTAATGGTGATAGTAATCAAATGAAAATTGGTTTTCGCTTTAAATCGCATATGCAGCATTTTCTGTTAGTTTAAATGAACTAAATAGTTTAATTCAAATTTTGAATGTATTACGTGTGGAGACATAGACACATGAGCTACACATGCATAGATGGAGGAGGCGTATAAAGTTAGACAGAGTCAGCACTGAACTGAAATTAAGCTTTATTGGTGCAAAAAAATTTTATTAATAATAATCAAGCGGAACTGAAAATTTTTTATTGGTGCAAAAATAGTTTTACCAATTTTTTTTGTTCGGTTTCAGTTTTAATTTCTCCGTCTAGCTAGGCTTCAGTTACTTTCTCTCAATTTATCTTTTTCTAGATTTTGGTGTTCCACTGCTGAAGCCCACGCCATGCATGAACTTTGGAAACAGTAGGTCTGCTACTCTTGCCTCTGTCCCCACTTACCCTGCAGGCTGTAGGGCACTTAATATTGAAATATTGACGCAGTAGAGACACACAAACAAAAACCAACAGTTGATGTACATAATTCTAACACAAATATATATTACTTAATTATATGAGATCACAGACATCTGATCTTGATGAAGGTAGAGAACTATAAGTAGTTAATTTCAACTTACCGATTGATATTCAGGAAACAGAAATTAAACTATTTTACGTACACAGTTGACAGTAGAGCTATTGCTTCATATATATAGTTTGCAATTCTTCAATCCTTCCAACTCCTTCAACCTGGCATTTCGCATAACATTGTAAGGTTATTAGAACCCAGTAAGTATATAGCAGGAAAAAGAGAAAAAAAATCCTAGGCAGTGCTGAATTCCGTAAAAATACGTATCTTAAAATAATATTGATGTGACCTAAGAATTTTAAGATTTGCAGACGATTCTAACCTAAGAATTTTTCTTACGAAAACGTGCGGCAGATGATGTATACAAAAAGACAGCAACAGTGGAAGAAATTCTAAAGCGTTGTTGCATGTGAAAGTGACGGCAAAAGACACTGTAATTGGTGCATGCGATGAGCAAACGTACGTAGATGCAAGAGGAGAATGGAACATTAAATTTATGTATTACCTCTGCGGGTGGTGGAGGACCTGTGATTAGCGTAAGGCATTTGGCCCTCCTCGATGCGGCGCACGTCCTCGACGAGCAGGTCGTAATGGCGCTTCACCTCGTCCACCGTCTTCCCGCCCATGGCGCGGGCGAT
>JANTFE010019927.1:4132-30654 GCA_027562315.1 Costus pulverulentus
CAACCTGAATAATAACCATTGCCTTTATAAACAAAGAGTTTTTATACATGATACTGATACAATCCCAAGGCCTCAAACATTAGCCTTAAGGGCATACCCCAACACTATTGTATCCCTACAAGTAGGTAAGCAAAACTTATTTATGAAGTTGCAGCCAAAACTTATTGTATGACGCACAGGGACTTGTCATTCTCGGCAATAGTGCCAAAAACTTGTTGTGATCCGAAAGGACACACTTATAAGTACAAGTAGGTAGACTTATTTCAGGTGTCGCGGCCAAAACCTAAGTGTTGGAGTACAGGGCTATTGTCACTCCCCGACACGGCTCCAAAAACTTGTTGTCCCTAAACTTGTAGTGTCCGCAAGTGCACGGATACTCGAAGTAATAAAGAAAAGTATCGATCCCACAGAGACCTTATTGTTAAGTACCAAATAATTATTTTCTTACTAGCTAAGCAAATCGAATGTGATGCAAGTGAATAATCGATAAACACACGGTAAAATAATCAGAGAGATAAACTGGGACTAGGGTTTTATCCTCTTTAATTTCAATGACTAGAAATGAAGAAAAGGTCGCCAGACTAATTTTATTATGATAAAGACTTAATTTACTTCATAAAGGAATCATCTCACTTTCGTGCAGACAATCATGCAGGGACCAATCCTTGCTTTCGCGCAAGATCTATCCCAACGTTGAAGATAAGTAAATCATCAATCAAAGAATTCAAAGATCACTTTCGTGCATCCGAATTCTAAGTTGATTGTCTCGAGTGGAATCTCAAGAATCACTTTCGTGCATCCGAGTCTCAACACAAGTTTTACCTATGGTTCTCCAATGTTCCGATCCTCACTTTTGTGCAAGATCTCCACGTTTGACAACTCGACTCAATTCTAGATTCATGTTATCTAACATGGCAATAAAATCACTAAAATCACAAAATAAGAACTAACTTAATCTCTTATAGAAAGCTCCTAACATGCAATTCTAGGGTTGCAAATTCTCAAGCAAGTCACCTTTTGGTCCTTATTGCGAGAATTCTAAAACATGAATAATAACATCAATCTATGGAGAATCAAAGTACAATTATTCACGTAAGTAAAATCATCATCATAAAACTATTCTGACGAAGGTAAAAAGTTATCTAATCATTAAGAAATCAAAGGGGATTACACCCCAAGTCCCAAAGATATTTAAGCTTGCATAGAGGGAAGATTACAATAATCCATGTTAAAGAAAATCAAAAGGAAGGAGAAAATAGAAATTACGGTACGGCCGTAATCTGGGAGCAACAGCGGCGGTGCTTGATTTTGTGTTGATTTCTCTTCCGTCCAACCTCCTCTTGCTCTAAAATTTATGGTGTGTCCTCTCCTCCTCTAGGCGAAGCTTCCGTATGAAAATTGCGACCTGAGGTATCCTCTACGCCTCTCGGCGCGAGGCCAAACCCAAAGCGCTTCTCTATCAATTGCTCTCTTGATACTCAATAAAAATTTGGGCTTTCACTTCGTGTGTCTTCTCTTCTTTTAGTCAAGTCCGTAGCATCTTTCGGATCTCAATTTGGACTTATGGATCAAAAGATATGATCCGCGCAAGATTCAGGCATCGGAGTTGACCGGGAAAATCGTGAGCAGGGTTGTAATTACGGTCATAATGAAGTTTACGGCTCTCGGGTTGAAATATTCCAGAATTACAGTACCGTGAAGTTCTTTATGACTGTGTCGTAATGTCAACAATCCTTCGGGTGGAAAATCGACCGTAATTACGGTACCGTAAATTCCTTTACCACGGTACCGTAAACATCATCCAGCCTTTGTCCAAAAATGCTCCAAAATATGGTACCGTAAAGATTGTTATGGTAGTGCCGTAATCTCGTGAAATTTCTCTAGCTGGGAAAACTACAAATTACGACACTTCACGGGAATTATGGCAGTACCGTAATTTTGATCTGCGAGTGCAGTCAAATTACAGTACCATAAATTCCATAATGGGGGTGCCGTAATGTGCTTTGAAGCTCCAATTCTTCTAAAATTTGACGTGTGATCTCCTCTTGATGTTGTGAATTTCATTATGCATCTGGATTGCTCAAAATTGACTAAAAATATGCCTTTTTGCCTGAAAATTGTCAAAAATAGAAAAGAGTGTAGATTCGGTAAATATTGATAAAAAAGACATAAAAATAAGCAAAGTCTATGAATATAACACAAAAATACTCATGAAATGGCACAAAATTTACTATAAATTTTGGTGTCATCAGCTGCTAACCCAACACGATAGGATCTTCATCATAGAGGATGAACCCAAGACCTATGATGAGGCGGTCGCTGGACTGGACTCCGAGAAATGGCTTGAGGCCTTAAGATTCAAGATGGATTCAATGTCGGCTAACGAAGTCTGGGATTTGGTTAAGCTGCCTTATGGGGTAAAACCGATAGGGTGTAAATGGGTCCTCAAAAGGAAGATAGACATGGATGACAATATAGTTACATATAAGAGTAGACTTATGGCTAAAGGATTCAGACAGGTCTATGGGATGGATTACGATGAAACTTTTTCGCTAGATGTCATGATTAAATCCATTCGAATCTTGCTTGCTATAGCTGCATATCATGATTATGAGATATGACAGATGGATGTTAAGATAGCGTTCGTTAACGGGAAGCTGACAAAGGATGTGTATATGACACAGCCAGATGACTTCATCCATCCTGTAGAGGCCAATAAGGTCTACAGGCTAAAAAGATCCATTTATGGATTAAAGTAAGTATCTCGAAGTTAGAATCTTTGGTTTGATGAGACAGTAAGAGATTACGGCTTTATCAAAAGCGAAGATGATGCCTCTGTATACAAAAAATTCAGTGGAAGCTTGGTGACTTTTCTCGTCTTGCATGTTGATGACATACTGCTCATCAGAAATGACATCCCTAGTCTTTAGTCTGTGAAGATGTGGTTGGGGAAGTGTTTTGAAATGGACTTAGGGAAGGCCGCCTATATCTTAGGCGTGATGATCTACAGGGATAGATCCAAGAGGCTCCTAGCCCTTAGTCAAAGTATATACATTGATAAAGTCTTGGAGAGGTTAAACTTGTAGCAATCCAAGAAGGGACACCTTCCAATAAGACATGACCTTATTCTCTCGAAGAACTAGTGTCCCACCACACAGGCCGAGAGAGATAACATAGATCGTGTACCCTATGCTTCGGCAGTAGGATCAATCATGTATGCAATGTTGTGGACTAGACCAGATGCGGGTTATGCTGTAAGTATAACCAGCCAATAGTAATCTAATCCAAGTCTGCAGCACTGGGTGGCTATAAAGAACATCCTTAAGTATATAAGAAGAACTAAGGATTTATTCTTGGTCTATGGAGGATAGGAAGAACTCAGTGTTCAGAGCTACACTAATGTGTCATTCCAGTCAGATCCTGATGGCTTTAGATCGTAGGCAGGCTATGTGTTCAAGATGAATGGAGGTGTTGTATGCTGGAAAAGCTTCAAGCAATCCACCAGCTTCAAGCTGAGTATGTTGTCACTTCTGAGGCAGCCAAAGAAGTTGTTTGGATCAGGAAGTTCAATTTTGAGCTTCAGGTGGTTCCAACTGTCATGGATCCCATTGAGCTCTATTGTGACAACAATGGAGCGATTGCACAAGCAAAGAAACCATGGTCTCATCATAAGTCCAAACACATACTCAAAAGATTTCACCTGATCAGAGAGTTCATTGACAAAGGTGATATCAAGATTAGCAGAGTTAACACTGACAACAATCTAGCAGACTCACTGACCAAGGCTTTGGCATAATAGAAGCATGATGGTCATGCTAGGGATATGGGGTTGATATTTCTCAACAACTAGGTCTAAGTGCAAGTGAGAGATTGTTGGTGTATATGCACTTAGGACCAGATGTTGGTTTATCTTATATAATATTTGACATTGATATCTTATATATATCATTCTAGTATTGTCATTATTATGCTTTGTTTACATCTGCGATTGTGTAATTACGTAATGATATCCTTGGAGACAGATTATGTCTATGCTCATACTTTATCCCCAGTCAAGTACCTGTGTAGATATGGGATAGTTCTAGTACATGTGAGACTAGTATATGGGCTGGTTAGGCACAAGGTGCTAACGTAGACATATGGGTATATCAGTGGTAGATATATTGGATCGACCCGCTGTGAGGCTCTAACACGGTGTCATGAGTTAACCTCATAAGTGATAGGAGATGCATTGATCCTTTGACTTGAGGTCATTGACTCTTCCATATGGTTAGAGACATGCTTTGGTACAATCTAACATCTCACCATAGTTGGGAGGTTATAACGGTTGTTATTGAGTATGTCATGACCTATATGAGAAGATCAATGGATAGATATAGGATTTGCCCCTTCCTAAGGGAAGCTTGATATCCATGGGGCCCACCTATGGTTCTATGACTGAAAGTGTATGACCATACCTAGGTGAGAACTTGATTTAGTAATGACCATGAGATTGGGTGAAAGCAAGTGGTGACACACTTGTCCAATTGGATATTAGTTTGGCAAAAGGACTATAATGCATTAGTACCTTGTTGCGATGATGAAGATGTCGATGTTGATTTCCATTCTGAAGACTTGGGTAGTAGCGATGCACTACTAGGTGCCACTCACTGCTTGTGATGACATAAGTTCATCATTGCCAACATCAGAGGAACCTACAGGGTCGCACACCTTGATGCACGAATTTTCGTATTGATCGGATAGTCTTAAGATCAAATTATTTTTTTAACTCATATCTATTTGGGAGATTTCATCAGTGTCAATGGGCCTGATGAGATAAAAGAAACTTATTGGAGCCAAACTTTATTTTTGGCATATTAATCAAAATTAACCATAGTTAGCTTCATTTGACCTTGGGTTAAATTTGATTAGATCCAATGGCTTGGTTAATATGCATAATGGAGTTTGGGCTAGGCCCATTACCCAATGGGGATTTCTAATAAGTTGTCATGAAGTGTTAAATGGGCTAATGGGGAAATATTAATATGATAGGCATATATTGAATCCTAGTTGGACTAGGATTGGCACCTATGCCTTAATTGGTAATTTTAAAGTGATTAATTAAATTTGGATTTGAATTAATTACTTGAGATTTTAGTGGAGATAAAATAGGCACATAATGGGCTAATTATTTGAATTAATTAGAATGCTAATTGGATTAGGACTTGAGCCTAAGCCTAATTAGGAAAGCTCCCTTCATGCTTGGTCTTGGCGCATGAAAATAGGGTTGGGCAAATAATGGCATAGGTTGAATTAGGAAAGGCCAAGGCGCATATAGACTTGGAGAATTAATCAATATAATTAATTGATTAAATTCCTAATATCGTGCCCTAATCAACTATTCTTTCTCCATTACCCAAACCGCCTATGACACCTATAAAAGAGACCCTAGCCGATCCCTCCTATTGCACAATCTCTTGGAGGCGTGGAGAACAAAGAGGGGAGCAAGCTAGGAGCTCTACTTCCTTCAAAGGCTGCAAGCATCTTCCTCTCTTCCTTCCCTTGGCCCAAGGTGCAAGGAGGCTTGGCGCCTTCCTCTCTTCTTCTTCCTCTTAGCGCATCCTCTTCCTTGTGGGTGGCACAAGAGGTCTTAGAAGATTCTCCCTTGGTGTGGATCTTCTTCTCGAGGCAAGCACCGGGCGTGGAAGAAAAAAATTCAAGCATCGGTTGTGTGCAAGACTACAGAGGGCAAACACTTGGGCACCCACTTCCTTCTCCATCAATTGCTTTGAGGTATTATCTCTAACTCACCGTGTCAATCCCCTCGCAAGCATCGATCTTCTAGGTTATTGGGATTAGCCTGTTTCGGGATTTGCTTTTGCTGTGTATCTTTGATGTATGTAAAAATTTTAAAATCCCTGGGGTTTCCCAACAAACCGCTGCTCTTTGGCGGCTCCACGCGACTTATCCATGTGTGACCTAGTGCCACCGCTAGGGTTCAATCTCTGCGGTGGCGTAGCACTAGGGTTCTAGTGATCCCATTGGTGGTTAGCTAGGAGGCAGATGGCGAACTCAGTGCTGTGAGCATGGGTAGAGAGGTAGACGCCTAAAGAAGAAGAGGGGAGAAAGCTATGTACGCGAGTCTCGCGTGAGGTGAGACGCACGCGTGAAGTAGCGCACGTGGTTCTCATGTGCTTGGCTGTTGCTTGGGGATTTTGTTCTTTACGACATGATTTCTTTGAGTGTCTAAGGCATGAGGAGTGAGACGACAAGGGTAAATCCTAACCTCATCGGATTTGATACTTAACTATTGTTATACCTTGATAATTTTTTTATAATAAATTTATTAATTTAAATATAAATGTTAATTTTCAGAATCCTAATCTACGTAGCCCTAAAATCTCTCCCTAATTCCTATTATCACTCCCTCTAATCCTATAAATTAAACCCGAAACCTTCCCCTTAACCAATCAATTAACCCTTTAATTATCTCACTACACTCACGTGCCGCAAGCTCCTCTGTTTCTTTCCCTACCAGCGAAGCCATCTTGTTTCCCTCACGTCTTCGCTTCCGGCAGTGTCTTCCGAGGCCAACGCTAGCAGCTCCTTCCCCTCCGTCCGGCGTGCTCCTTCCCTTTCTTCTCCCCCGGTGCTGATCCTTTACGCAAGCAGAACTTTGGCGACTGCTCTGCTCTGTTTCGGACACGTGCGTGGTTCAGCGATGAGCGACGACCTCTGTGGCGGTGTCTCTTTCCCTTTTAGCGAATCCAGGCGGCGGTAGAAGGCTTCTGAGTCGGGCGTCGACTCTTTGTCCACCGGCGATCCACTCTTCTTCTGGCGGCGAGTCTAGAACAGCGATTTCTGTGAGGAGCGCCGCCTCCCTCTCCTTCCTCTCCTAGCGTTGGCGGTAGCTTCTTCCAAAGTCGGCTGCTCCTCTTCCACCCAGAAGTTGATCTTCTCCGGCGAGCACCAGAAATCTCTCTAGGTTTCAGCGACGCGAACGAACGCTGTTCGTTTCGTCCGCGTCGAGTTCTTCGGCAGAGAAAGGTAAGTTTGATTTTTATTATTTATTTTAAATTCATTTTAAGGGATAAATTAGAAAATCTAATTTCTATTATTGTTATTTGGGGGGAAATTTCCTGATAATTATTTTGGATAAAATTGATAGGAAATCCTAAATTATTATCTTGGGAAATTTCATAAAATTTACCTAAATAAGAAATTAGAGGTTGAGGGTAATATTATTGTGGATTGATGTATATGATAGACGATAATGGATAATAATGGAGGTTTACTTAAATTGTTCAGTGAAGAAGGAAGATAACCTTGATTTTAGAGGGATTTAGGATATCAGCATTTGAGGTAGGAATCTTACCCTACACCTTTCTTATAGTGTCAAGAATTATAGGATTTGCTGCTTAATCCTTTGGTTTGATATATGATGCATATGTTAGAATTAATTGACACTGATATCTAATTGTTCTGTCTGCTTGATTTGTTTCTGAAATTTAGTTGACCTCGTTTATCTTGTTCATTGGTCATATTCTGTTTCTATATGAATGATTAACAAAACTGTGTTGAGATATATGATATATTGACATATGAGCATGATTGAACAGTTATGTATCTGTGATATTGACATATGAGTATGTGGAACAGTTGAATATTCGTTATGTTAAAGTCATGATATATATTGACCTCTAGACTGGATGATTTATTCTCCAGTGGTCTGTTTATGTGTTTTATAGTTCCGATGCGTATCAGACTATCTATTTGCCAGTTAGGGCACCGCCAGTTGTCCTTGGGACAATACTACGGATGTCAGGGTTGGATGCAACCTACCGGGCTGTTTAAGACAGTCGTTCCATTGTATAAGCAACAGTGGAAACACTCTGAAAATGAGTACGACTCTTAAGTGAGATCTGTTGGCCAGCTTGATAATTTGCACGACATTCTTATATTATTTGTATATCGTTGTTACAGTCATTGCATTATCTTGTTATTTGACTCCCTTGCCATACTTGTTGATTCCTACTTAGCAATTCTGCTAACTCCCTTTGTTTCTCTTCCAGGTACAGAGTTAGCTTCTAGGATGGATAGAGTAGATAGCATATACCATCCTGAGTTCAGATAGTCTTGTAGCTCTTATTTCAGTTGAATTGTTTACATCTTGCATAGTATGTTTTAGAGTTTGTGTTATAAAACTATAGATGTTAAATTTGGAGTATTCAATTAATAAAGGATAAGTGATTATTGTAGTTCTTTGGTTCCTATTAATATTGTCATCTCCCTTGGAACCCTGAGCTAGGAATAGCCGGCTTCCCGCCGGGGCATGACAATTATCATACCTGCTTTTGCTGTGTATCTTTGATGTATGTAAAAATTTTAAAATCCCTGGGGTTTCCCAACATACCTCTACTCTTTGGCGGCTCCACGCGACTTATCTACGTGTGACCTAGTGCCACCGCTAGGGTTTGATCTCTGCGGTGGCGTAGCGCTAGGGTTCCAGTGATCCCGTCGGTGGTTGGCTAGGAGGCCGGCGGCGAACTCAGTACTGTGAGCATGGGTAGAGAGGTAGACGCCTAAAGAAGAAGAGGGGAGAAAGCTGTGTACGTGAGTCTCGTGTGCGGTTAGACGCACGCGTGAAGTAGCGCACGTGGTTTTCATGTGCTTGGCTGCTGCTTGGGGATTTTGTTCTTTACGACATGATTTCTTTGACTGTCTGAGGCATGAGGAGTGAGACACGCTACAAGGGTAAATCCTAACCTCATCAGATTTGAAACTTAACTATCATACCTATATCATCGGTCGAGCTCTTTCTGGGCTTTCTGCTCGACCGGCCTCTTCTGATTATTGTGCGAGCCCATACAGGGTTAGTTGATTTAATAACTACTATTATTCGGCTCGGCCCTTCGAAGGCTCAGCCTTGCTTGCTCTTGTGCATAGGTCTAGTTAATTATCTGTCGGCCCGATTCGAGTATTACGACGAGTGAGGAATGCGGGCTGAGAGATTTTAGTGGTGTGACTTCTGTGAGCGTACTCATAGGGACGATGAGTCACCGAACTCTACGCAGGTTATTGAAAGTCCTTGTGCTTCCGCTTAACTGTCCATAACCGAACGCTTCACTTTGAATTAGGGCTTGGAGGTTTCGAAAGAAGTTCTGCTAGTCTCGATATAAGATTTTTAGTTAAAAAAAAAATTGCCCATGACAGCTAGCATAATCCATATATTGTATCACATATATATATATATATATGCCTCGCTTTTTTTATGGCTTGAGAAATAAAAAAAACTAAAATAAAAACTTATAAATGAGTAAATTTTGTTTATCATCTCACGAAGAAATCAGCAAAGTTTATAGAAATCTAGCATCCTAGATTAAAAAATTAATTAGAAAATTAGTGAGATAAATTATAAAATGAACTTACTAATATTTTATGAAATAAGTATACTTTAATTTTTTTTTTAATAAAAATAGTCATTGGTTGACACTTGGCAATATTTAGATTTACGAACGAGTCTAGATCCGGTACTGTGGATCTCCCTTTTGAGCGTCACCACCACGCCAGTATCCAACAATTTCATCCTCATTTTCGCCAATCGAAACCCTGCTCTCGCCCGACCGCGCCATGGACCGCTCGGATATCTTCTTTTTGTGGCTCTTCTGCGCCGCAGCCATGGCCCTGATTCCGGCCGCGGTGGCCATCGGCGTGAACTACGGCACACTCATGTCCCACCCCATGCTGCCTTCCGTCGTTTCCCGAATGATCAGGGCCAACGGCATTAACATGGTCAAACTATTCGACGCCGACGAGTGGACCCTGAGCGGTTTCGACGGCACCAACATCCAAGTCATGGTCGGCGTCCCAAACGACCAGCTCGCCAGGATGAGCAGTCACTACAGCAACGCCAAGAAATGGGTCAAGGAGAACATCACCAAATACGACTACGACGGAGGAATCAAATTCAAGTGCGTAAAATTAAAGAGAACATCAATTTTAACACAATGCTTAATTTCTTTGTCAGATAATATTGATCATCAGTCATTTTTATTATATATGATAATATTGATTCCTGATCTCAGGAAAATGAAACATAATTGGTAGATAAATTTATTTGTATTTAGTTTAGATAATTAATAGTCAAAACGTTCGTCGTGAACATTACTGCAGTTATGTGGCTGTGGGGAATGAGCCGTTCCTGAAGAGCTACAAGGGCGACTTCATGGAGACAGCATTTCCGGCTCTCAAGAATATCCAAAAGGCGCTCAACGAAGCTGGCGTCGGCCACCGCATCAAGGCCACCGTCCCTCTCAACGCCGACGTCTACTACTCCCCGGAAGACAACCCCGTCCCATCAGCCGGTGACTTCAGGTCCGACATCCACAGCCTCATGGTGGATATAGTGCGCTTCCTGCACTCCAACAGTGCGCCATTCGTCGTCAACATTTACCCATTTCTCAGCCTCTACCAAAACCCCGACTTCCCGTTCGACTACGGCTTTTTCGATGGAGGTGGCCGCACGATCAACGACGGCGACCATCTGTACACGAACGTGTTCGACGCCAACTACGACACACTGGTGTGGGCGCTCAAGAAGGCCGGCGTGGGAAACATGAAGGTCATTGTGGGCGAGGTTGGCTGGCCGACCGACGGCAACAAGTATGCCACTTCATCCAATGCGAAGCGGTTTTACGACGGGTTCTTGAAGAAGCTAGCCAGCAACAAGGGCACGCCGGTGCGGCCGGGGCATCTGGACGTGTACCTCTTCGGCCTGGTGGACGAAAACATGAAGAGCATCATGCCGGGCAACTTCGAGCGCCACTGGGGGATCTTCACCTATGACGGGCGGCCAAAGTTTCCGATGGACCTGTCGGGGAAGGGGAATGACAAGTACCTCAAGGGCGCGGTGGGCGTACAGTACCTGCCGAAGCGGTGGTGCATGCTAAGCCCGGCAGCGAACGACTTTTCAGCGATTGGGCCCAACATGGACTACGCGTGCTCGCACGCCGATTGCACCGCGCTCGGCGCTGGCTCGTCCTGCAACAAGCTCGACTCCCGCGGCATGGCTTCCTATGCATTCAACATGTACTTCCAGATGCAGGACCAGGACGTGCGCGCCTGCAATTTCGGCCGGCTAGCGGTGATCACCACAGAGAACGCGTCGCTCGATGGGTGCTTCTTCCCGGTGCAGATCCTGAGCGCGGCGGGGCGTCCGGAGATTGCCGCAGCCGTCGGACGAGCGGTGCTGCTGTGGATCGCGGCTCTTGTGCTTCTGTGGACGGATCTTTAACCGACATTGAACATCGTCACGAGATCTGAAAGTGCAGCAAAATATGGTGGAGTGATAATTGATTGGAGATGGATGGAGATGGATTTTCCCATGCCCGCGGTATCTTAGATAGACATTTGGTTCAGGAGATAAGAAAGTTCCTCAACTTTGTGACCAATGCAAAGCTAAATAAAATCGAAAAATAATTGGTATTTGCGGGGCGACCTCTAGATGATCTGGTAGCTTAAATTTAGTTGCATAGTCATAGCAGGATGGGGAATTCAAAGTATGTGGTGTAGGCCTTTCATGTTATTTTGTATTATTTTATTTTTTTTTCCAGCTGTTGGACAAGACACATATATTACCATTGGATCCAAAGCAATTTTTTGTCAACTGCTAAAGAGGAAAGGAAACAATTCTCTCTCTTGTTTTTAATTCATTAGTTGTAAACCACCTTATCCTTTCGTTTATGAATGCACACAATCTTCACTCGTCGGCATTCTTATGTGTAATGGATAATACATTTATACAGGGAATTGATGAAACTTGAGGCATAAGCATAATTCTCTGAATTAGTTGGCATAAATATGATGATGTCGGTGATCTTACAGTGTGTTTACCTGGAAAGAATTTTAGGAGAGAAGGGATTAAAACTAAAAATATTTGCCATTTACCGAAACAGATAGACCAAAAGAAGAGAAAATATGATGGATAAATGAGGACAAAAACCCTCATTTCTCATCCGCCCAAATCGGGCGGATTTTAATAATCGTGTGAATGCCCCTTGAGCGGACGTCTTCATTGCCGATGCTACCCACCGCCTTCGCCGATGTTGCCATCGCCGCCGCTGCCGCTGAACGTCAGCCTTGCTGGACACTCCTCCCCCTCACCCAGATGGCGACCTCGTTGCTGCCGCTCGCCACTGCTGGATGCTCTTCCCCCTCACTAGATGCTCTTCCACCCGGACGGTGACCTCACTGGATGCTCTTACCCCTCATGCGGACGGTAGATGGTGGACGGCAACCTCGCTGAACAATCCTCCCCCTCACCCGAATGGCAACCTCGCTGGACACTCCCCCCATGTGGATGGCGACCTCACTGGATGATCTTCCCCCTTGCGCGGACGGCGGACGGCAACCTTGCTGGATGCTCTTCCCCCTCACGCAGAAAATGGATGGCGACGGAGACCTCGCTGGATGCCAACCTCGTGAACGGCGACCTCGCTGGATGATCTTCCCCCTTGTGTAGACGCGGACGACGGCCTTGCTGGATGCTCTTCCCCCTCACGCAGACAGCGGACGGCGAACAGAGACCTCGCTGGATGCCAACCTCGCGAACGGCGACCTCGCTGGATGATCTTCCCCCTTGCGTGGACGGCGGACGGCGGACGACGGACGGCGACCTTGCTGGATGCTCTTCCCCCTCATGTAGACAGCGGACGGTGGACGGAGACCTCGCTAGATGCCAACTTCACGGATGGTGAAGTGCAGACGAGAACTAGAAGCAATCTCACATGATTTTCACATGACATAAAATCCCTTCCAGCCTGTTTTCCCTTCCGCAATCTTTCTTGTCCTTCGTTTTTTCCCCTCCCCGCTGGTATACACAGCCTTAGTCTTCGCTCATGTATTCATATTGAGTTTCTTCCTCCTAAATGGGTGTATTTTTTAGGAATCCACATATTTTTAGAATTTTTGAAAGCCTAGCTGTATGCCGTTGATTAATATTAATACAGATCTCGAGGCTGGAAAAGACTCTAATGCTAATACTAATGCTAATATTAATACTAATGCTAATACTAATACTAATGCTAATGTTAATACTAATATTAATACTACTAATACTAATATTAATACTAATGTTAATACTAATACTAATACTAATACTCATACTACTCTTAACGTTAATTATTAATACTATTCCTAACATTAATGTGAAAATGTGCCTTCGGATTGGGACGCATAGTACACATATCAACGGCACACAATCGGGCTTTAAAAAAAAAAAAATTAGGAATCCACATATTCTTATAAAATTTCTCCCTCCTAAATGCGATGAATCATGAGTACACAAAGAAAAAAAATTTAGGCAGGGCCGTGCTTAGCAATCATCGGCAAGGTCCTACCGTCACACACATCCATCTAAAAGCCCCCCTATATAGCACGAATCTCAAAGGTTATGAGGCATCGGTATGCACCATTTCTATTTTTTTTTTTTAACCCTAGTTAGTGCTTATTTTTTCTTTCCCCTCCAAAACCTCAAATCTCTGCGCAGAATGGTATGTTCGAGCTCCACCTCCAACGACACTCTAGTGGCCTCGCATTCCTCCACCAAGTTGATATTCCTTTTTCTCCTCTTCTACTATCATGTGCTTCAAGCCTACTTTCCTCCTATGACCTTGCATTTCTCTGCGCCTTCGTATTCCTTCTTCGGAAGCTTCAAGCCTACTTTCCATCTTCTTGGCCTATCCCAACCTTCAAGCTTTCTTCCCTTGCGTCCCATTTTTCTTCTCTTCTCTGCCTATCCGTTCGTCTTATTTCTTCCCCACTTATTTGCCCTCTATTGCCAAGCTCTACTTCATTTTAGCACACATCACCACATTCTCTCCTATCCTCTTCCGTCAGATTGTCACCTTCTCCATTCATACCCAATGAGCTCAAAACCCTTGTTCAAGCATGCTGATTGGTACCTCTGTATCAAAGAAAGGGCAATAAATTGTTGTGTTTCAGGAAGCCCTAATCACTGGTAATACCCCGGTAGCTTGGACAAATAAACAGTAGCTTTGCTAACTTATGCAAATATGATATTCATTTTATAAAAAAGGTTGATATGTGGATAACATATGTAAAGACTCATAAGAGTTTGATTTGTATAGTTCATGTGTGCATGGATTTGTGTATAGATTCTGTATCGACTGGTTTCTTTAATAACATTGTGTATTGACTAGTTATGATGCTTATTTACATAACTTTAAGACTTATCAATAAAATTTTGCTACTTATCTATGTAAACTTGAAGCTTATCTATGAAATTTTGGTGCTTATATAGTAAATCCTGTGCTTATCTATAAAATTATAGTTCTTATCTATGAAATTCTTTTGTTTATCAACATAAATTTAGTGCTTATCTACAAAATTATGGTTTTTATCTACGTAAATTTGATGCTTATCTATGAAATTCTAGTGCTTATATACATAAATCTAGTATTTATCGATATAAATTTGTTACTTATCGATGTAAATCTAGTGCTTATCTATGTAAATTTCGTGCTTATCTACGAAATTTTTATGCTTATCTACAAAAATTTGATGCATATCTATAAAATTCTGGTCCTAATCTAAGTATATTTTATAATTATCTATGAAATTATGATGGTTAATCTATGTAAATTTGATGCTTATTAATGAAATTCTGCTACTTATCTACATAAATTTGGTGCTTATCTATAAAGTTTTAGTGCTTATCTACTTAAATCTGATGTTTGTCTATGAAATTTTATTCATTATCACGAAATTCTACAGCTTATCAAGTTATATGACAATATCATAGTAACATAATAACATATTCATTTGAACAGCATATCAAAATATTCATTCCACACAATATGGCTAGCTGCATCATCATGCTCATTATAACATCATAGTTACATCATAGTAGTAATTTACATTTAATTATTTTGGTGTGAAAAATTAGTATGTTCCTCAAATTGTTCTTGTCTATGAGCAATTTGTGATGCTGCACCTAAGTACTAAATTGAAAATAAACATTTAGTACAAATATAAGTAATTATCACAAATAGTTTATGCTCTATAATTATATTATTATATGAAATTATAAGTAAATAATATCAATTTACCATAATCAAGTATATATTTACTATAATCAAGTGCATATCTATCATAATCATGTGCATATCTATGATAACCAGAAGCATATCTACTATAATATGGTGCATATCTATAATAATATAGTGCATATCTATGATCTCAAGATTAATATCTACTATAATCAGGTTCATATAAACCATAATTGGGTGTTTTATCTACGAAATTGTGGATAATAGATTTTCGTAGATTGTGTTGGATAAAAATCATAGTCGAACAAAAAGATATATAGTGAAAAATTATCTGAAACTAATTTTTTTCCTATGCCAAGAGGATCCATGCAAGATGAGATAAGGGACATGATAGTAATTTTACCATTGAAGCGTGCTTGATGGCTATGGCTGTAGGCACTTAAGTGTTTGTTGTATACTAGTATCCACATAGCAACCCTTTGAAAATCACCTCACTTTACGCTTGATGCTAGCCTTAGAAGCAGAAACCCGGCCTTGGTGCTCATGGTAGGGAGGAGGGTGGTGGTGTAAGGAGAGGAGGAGGGCATCGGCCACATAGAGAGAGAGAGAGAGAGAGAGAGAGAGAGAGAGAGAGAGAGAGAGAGAGAGAGGAGAGAAGAATTATATGTGTGTAGCCTAACCTCTGCCGGCTTATTTATACAAAGCCAAATATTCCCTCACAAAAGCATGGTCAATGGGTCCATGCCTTGATCATGTGCCTAGATATGGTGCTAAAAGAAAGAGAAGGGAAGTGTTACCATTAAAGACCAAATCTCTTCCCCTGATCACCTCACATCAAGGCAATCATGGTGTGCTTGGCTGGCCACCTAGGTACCTCATTATGGAAGTGGCACCTCTTGTTAGCACCTCCATTATGCGCCTAGGCTAGGGGCCTCGGCCTAGGCCAGGGCTTAAATGCCCCTTGCTTCCTCTCTTATAGAGCATAGCTATGCAGCTAGTGCTCATTGGGCTCTTGGCTCAATGAGGCGATCCAATGCTTGTTTTTCTTCCTTGTAGTTTTAGCCACCATGCTCGAAGCATGCTTAGACCACCATGTTGCTCCAGAGCTCCTCCAGTCAAGATGTAAAATAAAACAAATTCTATTCTAAAAATTATAACCTTCAAAATTTGAGAATATTTGAATATTTTACATCGAGATATATATGGAAAAATGTACAACACACAAGCATTCATCACAGTGTGGATATATGCATCCACATACAATCAGGGTTGCTATATGACTATATCAATTGAGCATTATCCAATGCTCACCATAAGGGTAAAGTTATCATTGCACATGAAAACTCAATTTTAGTTCATAAATGTCCCAAAAACTCAACAAAAATTCATTTAAAATATAGAATAGAAATCTTGGGCTAATTTGCTAATTTAAGGGTTGCACATGACAACTTACCAAATGTGGCAGAATTTATATTGACCGAAAAATCTCATAAATTTGTCACGAAAAAATTAAAATTTTCACATGATAAATTTCCAGACATATTACACTATTTTATAAAATTTTTAATCACCCATATGTCTTCGCACGAGGATGCACAAAATCTACCAAAGTTGACACGCGCATCCTTGAAGATGAGGGCATCAAAAAATTCTAAAATAGGTAAGTATTCCATCCCCAAAAATTCATACATGTCTTATAAATTATTTAGAGTTTTTTTAACAATATTCTAAAATTGTTCTAGTGACATAGCATTTGAATTACCAAAAATGTCCTTAGATTATCGCAAGTGGCTCTTTATACCACAGATGGGTAAAAATCATAGGTATACAGAAAAATATGCAGTGAATAATTACCTGAAACTAATTTTTTCCCATGCCAAGGCTTAAAGCCATCTTGCTTCCTCTCTTACAAAGTGTAGCTGCCCAGCTCATTGGGCTCTTGGCCTGATAAGGTAATCCATTCTTTCTCTTGCTCATCTCCTGAAGCTATGCACCAATGACACCTTCTGCTTTAGCCCTCATTGAGCTCTAATGAGCTCCATCAAGAGCTTATTCACGCTCTAGGCCTCTAGTACAAGACTCATAAGCGCCTCAGGTCTTATATATTGCCCCTTATTGGATTTAAAGCCCAATTAGCTTCTCCATATCATTAGAATGGATGCCTAGCCCCATTCTTCTTGCAGATCACATTATATAAATCATCAAATCAATCCTACTTTGATCTGGCATGTCCAAATATCTAAATGGCCTCGAATTAATCCTTATTTCGATCCAAGGATCCTAGATTTAAAGTGATCTCCAAGTGTCTAGGTGTGTGACTCTATATGTCCCATATGACTTTGGCAGTGATGAACCAAATAGATCATCATAAGTAGTGAGTGGCCTCTAGTAAAGTGATGTAGGGTGGAGACACGTGGAACAATACTACTGATATAAAACTCAATTATTTATTTTTGAATTTTAGAAAATATCAAATTTCTCAAAAATAGCCAGAATTTAGTGCTACAGAAAAGACATCATTTAAGAGAAGTAGCTATGCGTTGTAGAAAAATCTATAGATCCAAAATTCAAACTGATTAAACCACATTGTAGACAGTGAGTTGATCTTTTCAGAAGTATCAAAATTATGGAATGAAGATATCTCAGGCAAGAATAACTTCTGCAACAAAATGGCTCGGCAGATTAGCAAAAAAAAATTGGTACAAAAGTTTATCAGGATTGAAAAGTTGTAATGTCTTTCTGGTCGATCCCTTGGATCTTGAATCGGATCGACTTATCTGGCTGTTAGATAAAGTTTAGGACATCCCTTTTGTACCATAGTTTACGATTTGTAGCGCACCAAATTCTTAAAGTATCTGCACAAAGAATGCTTGTCAGATTTATATATTAAATTGTAGCATAATTTCATACAGAGTTGTATCATTCTTCAAAAGTTGTATGTTCTCCTTGGTTGATCTGGTCAGTCTAGATTCAGCTCGACTTGTCCAATTGAAAGTATAAGATTTGTTCTTCTTGTTGATGCCACAGATTAAGCATTTATTCATTCCAGATGCTTAAGATACCTGCGTAAACAAGCTTAGTCAGATCAATATTGAACCAAATAGAAAAGCAGGAAGTAGAGCTATGGAAGTAGGCAAGCGGGGCTGTTCATTGATGTTGGGACTGGAATGCTCGTCAGCGACGTTGGGAAAGACGAGGAGGCCTTGAAGATGTCAAAGCCCCAAGAGATGGTGGAGGAGGCGAGGATGGCGTCGGAGGATTGGCGGAGGCGAAGACGCGACTGTTCCACTGGCGCAGGGGAAGTGCACGCGCGGAGCAGGGGCTATCGCCGTTCGGCCAGTGATGCACGGATGCAAAACCTGCTACTGCTAGAAGTTGATATGGTTGATGGGAGGACGTGGCAGGAGTTTGGGGATGAAAGATGGCCGGCCGGAGGAGATCGACAAAGAAAGGCGGGATTAGGGCGGAAGCAGGGTGGAGCAGGGGATGTTGTTGGGGGTTTCGATTCCATCCATCGAAGCGGTGGATGGATGGATGTCAGCGGCTGAGGGTTCTTGAGGGGAAGGTGAGCTGATGGCCGAAGTCTTGTGGAGATTCGGCCAGTGGATCGTCGGCGGCGATGTTGCAAATTTTTGAAATCTTGGTGAAGATTGACGTGTGCGGGTGTTTGCAGCAAAGCAGAGATATTTTAAGGTTGTAGAGGAGATTCGAGGGGAAAGGAGAGGAGGAATGGCGACGCAAGCGCCTAGAAAAGAGGGGAGGGAGAGATCTGATAAAGAGGAAGAAGAACCATTTCCAAATTCATTCAAAACATTCTACCGATTACAATGATCAACGTGATACATATAGAAGAGGAGCGACTCTGCTGAGATGTTGTAGAGACGTTGAAGCTTCCTTGTGGGCTGAGCGAAGGAGACGTTGCTACTTCCATGTTTGGCAGCATAGAGACGTTGAGGAGTTTTCCATTGTTGGTTTGTGACGTTGCAAGCTTTCCATCACAGGGTTGCTTCCATTGCTTTGGCGTGAGGATGAGATGGTGCTGATTTGGAGTTGGCGCAATTGTTGCTTTGGCGTGAGGGTGAGCGTTGGCCGTTGGATGAGATCCTTTGTTTCCTCTTGTGCTGGCGCAAATATGTTCTTTACTGGGCTTGGGCTTGGACATCTTGTGCTTGAATGTCTTGAGTTTCTCTTGTGGTTGAAGTGATTTCTTCTTTTATTTAGCTAGCTTTATTGATTGACTTGCGAGCTTATTTGTGAACCTCTGAACCTTTGTCTATGGTAGTCGTAGACCCCACTTGTACCTTCTTAGCCTGTGGTTTCTAGCCCCATCATAAAGCATCATTGCTACCCAAGCCATAGGTATTGTCAACCGACAATGCGTAAATAGCAACAAAGTTTCCATATGTGTGTAATATCATCCCTTTTCCTTTTTATAATATTAGACTGGACAAGTGTGTCACACTTGCTATTTCAATCATTTGGGGTGACTCGAGCAGGCAATCTAAACTTCTAGATATGGCCATACACTCTTAGTCAACCACCCATGGAGGCGACCCTAGATTATCAAACTCCCTGTTCAAGGAAGGGGCAAATCCTTTGTTGATCACTCATACTTCATATATGACTTATGACATACCCAATGATAGCCATTAAGACTCCCCAATTACGTAGAGACATTAGGTTGTAACAAAGTATATCACTTTATCTTATGTAAGTGCCGATGACCTCAAGTATAAGGACCTGAGCACCTTTTGTCACTTGTAAACTTTGACTTGTGGCACCAAGTCATAGTTTCATGGTGGGTCAGTTTAGTGCATCTTGCTTGATACACCTATATCTATGCATTGATGCCTAGCATTCAACTAGCCCACCTATCAGTCTCATATATGCCAAGGTTATCCCTTATCCACTAAGATACTTTAACTAGTGACTCATTTATAAGATTTAGTCAAATCAATCTCTTGGGACATAATTATGTTATCTACTACTTCAACGTAGGTATAACAATCAACATGATAACTTTGACTTGTGACACTAAGTCATCTTCCTGTTATTCACTGGTCCAACTTTGATGGAAGATGTCAATTACAAGCACACCAACACAACAAACCCACACATGCATGGGTGAGTGATAAAGGATTAAGAGACTTTACACAACAGAGTTTCAAGAGGGAGGTTAAGCCTCCTAATTATATTGCCTAAACAAAGATTAGACTAAACTATTGAAAGGGGAGAGAAGTTTGCACCAAGATGAGATATCCAAATCCTTGTGCCATACTCCTACAATGATCAAACAAGGTGTAGTAAAATTGCTCTTGAAGAAAGAAGAAAGAAAGCAACACAAAGGATTTAGAAACTTAGCTTGTTTATTTGTGATTAAGCTTCAAGATGAATCTCGGCTTCAGGGTTGTGATCACGTGATCACGCCAATTATTAGTTGATGTTTGCTTGCAATTAAGAGGGATTTAAGTTGCTAGAGATGATGAGAACTCTTGGCTAAAAGAGAGGAGAAGAGTGGAAAGAGGGCTTGACCCTTAGAGAAGAAGAGGGGAAGGGTGGCGAAACATTTACCAAGAGACATTCATATTTGCTAGGCAACTAATTAACTATTTAATGTATGAATGAGCACAAGTTATATAGAGCAAGCAGCTAGAGGGTGGTTTTGAGATTCTGCCAAAGGCGCAAATACAAATTAAGGTAAGAAACCTAGCTTTGATGTGGATGATTGATCGGTGATTACATGGCTTGATTCTTTCCTTTGCTTGGGTGAATTCCTTTGCATGTTTCGATTGGCATCCTTCCTTCTTTGCATTTGGCGAGTGGTTGAAGGAATTTGAATTTCAAATTCATTCCATGAAGAGAAGTGGCTGGCTAACTTGTGGATGAATCTTCCTTCAGGGGCTTCCTTGAATGGTGGAGCGGATGGGCACAAATCCTCTTCCTTGAATTATGGAGAATGATTGGAATCTTCATTGTTGGCATTTCCTTTGGTGCAAACATGAGGTGGCTGATGGATTGGATGAAGATGGTGCATTCTTGACTGAATGGTTGAGGTGGCCAACTTGGTTGGCACATGAGCAAACTTGGAAAGAAGGTTGCCATTAGTGTTTATACCCTATGATCTATGGATGGTCCGGTGTGATGTGTGTCACATCTATTTGATAGATGACACATCCTGGCATGGTGGTTGTTATGAACTTTTTACATCTGCCGCATATGTACATTTCCATAGACAATGTCTCTAGAGATAAATTTTATCTAGTCTCAGTTTTTGTCCCTAGTCGAGAATCATGGTGGATGTGGGACAGCTATGATTCATTTGAGACTAGTATATGCGCTGATTAAGCATAGATTACTAATGCAGACATATGAGTATATCAAGAGAGATATACTGGACCGACACCCCCCCCCATAAGGATTCATCTTGGTATCATAAGATAAATATCACAGAGGTATGCTTATCCTTGACTTGAGGGCATTGATATCTTTATATGGTGAGTAATGTACTTTAATACAACCTAACGTTTTACCGTAGCAGGGAAGCCATAACGATTGTCATGGGTATATCATAAGCCATAGGAGAGATTCAATATGCCAAGAGAGGATTTGTCCCTTCCCTACAGGGAAGCTTGATGTTCATGGCACCCCTATATGGATGTATGACTAAAAGTGTATGGCCATACCCAAGTGAGAACCTGATTTAGTCATGACCATTTGATTGGGTTAAACAAGTGTTACACACTTGTCCAATCTGGACATCTGCCTGACAAAATGATAAATGTGTACATGCAATTTGTCGCAGTTTTAGGGGATGTCGATGATAACTCTATTCTAAAGACTTTGGCAGGAATGATGTACTGCTAAGTGCCACTTATTGCTTGTGATGATATGTGGTTATCACTGCAAACGTCTGAAGAACCTACATGGTCGCACACCAAGACCCTCGAGTTCTCATACTGATCCAACACCCTAGATCGAGTCATTTAGTTGATTCGAATCTATTTGAGAGTCTGATGCATCTCGGATGAGTTTGATGAGACTAAGATGATTATATGGAACTTAGTTACATTTTGACCCTGGTTGACCTTCGGGTGACCTTGGTTAACCTCGATAGAGTGGGTCTAGTGGATGGGTCAGAAGTCATATTTTAGCTCTAGAGTTATTTTGAGGCTTTTTTGACTTAAAACGTAACTCAAGGGGACCTGCGACTTATGCGCAATTATGAATATTTATATTCATATTTATTCGCAAATTAAGTCATGGGGGCCACACACAACTTAAGTAAATAATTGAATTAAATATATTCATAACTAAAGTTGGGCAGCCCTGCATAACTTAAGAGATTGTTACAAATATTTATATTCATAACTTAATTGACAGGTCCCGCTCAAAATCTCTATATAGGAGAGGGCATAGGCGCGTGTCACATACATAATTATTGAAGCCCTAGGCGTGTAGACAAGAAGCCCTAGCTGCCCCCTCCTCTCAAGAACACTAGCCGCCTCTTCTCTTCTAGCCACCACCTTCTTCTTCCATTGGAGTTGGCACAAGTTGTAGGAAGAGGGCAGCAAGGTTGAAGAAGGAATCTAGCAAGTGGTAGAGGCTTCCCCTCTCCTTGGGATATTCATCTTTCTTCCTCATCTCCTCTAGGCGCAAGTGGGAGTGCTACCCACTCCTTGCGGCCACAAGAGGATAGCTTGTTGGAGGCACCTTCTTGGTGATTGGCCAAGCAAGCAAGACTCCCTCTTGGCATGGATCTCACCTCCCGAGGCTAGCACCAAGCGTGGAGGTTTAAGAGGACTCGAGGAGCCCATGTGTGCGTGATTGCAGAGGATATACTAGTTTTGTGTCTTCATCATCGACTAGCTCCTGATAAGGTAATACTATTTACATCATTCAATTTTCACTCGTAAGGGATCTTAGCGTTGATCTAGGAATTCTGTTTCGGGCACACGTTTTTGTTGTACTTAAATTTTAAGTTAGCCCGGGGATTCCTTACAGTGGTATTAGAGGGATCTTACGGGGCCCATTGGTGTTCTTCTCTGCATGCGCCATGTCATGAAAATTGTTTTTGAAAATTTTATGCCATGAATTTTCCTATTGCAAAATTAATTTCTGAATTTTTGCTCCTCATATCCTTTCTTGTTTTGCTTTCTTCACATGTGGGATAGACCCTATGTGGAAGAATTTTCCCTCCTTGCGCTTGTGGGATAGACCCATGGCACAAGACCCATAGGAGATTATGCATGGCATGGACTGAGTGATTGCCCTAATCTCAATAGGGTATGAATTACAAGGGGCGGCTACCCTTTGTAGACTCCTGAGAGAGACAAAACACAAAGAATAGATGATGAGAAGAAGCTGAAAATTTAGGAAGGGTTTTATGAAAAATTAAAAGTGATTACTTGTTGATTTTTCATTACATGTAGAAAAGCATGAGTAGTTTGATTTGTGCATTGTAATGTGATCAAACACAAGCCCTTATTTGCCATGCCTGTGATGTATCGTTGTGAGGCCTGCGTTCTGACTCTCAATTTTATATTTCAATTCTATTTTGTAATTAAATTGAAGACATCTTGTGGCATATTCCTATCTCTCCCTTGCGCATCTTCTCATGGTGGCACAACTCTTAACCAAGCCAACCTTAGGGTGTGATGCAGCTATTATAGGTGGGTTGGTCCTTAGCTTCGTACTCTAGGGGTTTATGAGACGATGATCGAAAAACATGAGAGGGTCTTGAGATGAGGGAAGTGAAAGTGTGTCGGAAAATGAGCAACGAGAAAACCAACAAGAAACAACGCGAAAGACGGCGATGAATACGTTTCGGGGCAATACGAACGACGAAGAAACCAACGACACCCAACTACGCAAATGAAGCTCACTAACCTCTCTTAGAGAGCGATTTAAGCACAACACAGCAACAAGGGCAGCGGACTTAGCGGCGACTCAGCTCGCGCGTCTATGAACCTGTGGTCACACCAAAGCCAAGGAACCTCCACATCTCCGGTGTACGGATGCCCATGGGTAAGGAAATCATATCGAACAACACAATGAAAATATGAAAACAGGCGAACCTGCTGCACCGGCGGTGTGATTTACTTCTTTTATAGGAAAGATGATTACAACTAGTAGGTGAGGAATCGAGACCGAGCCAACGATCACACACCTTGCGCCACACTCTAACCTCTCCGAAGTGAGCTCCTATCACACAAGAAATCTAAGGAAGAAGTTAACCTCTAGCTCCCTTTTATAGAGCAAGGGAGGGAATATCACACCACAAGCATGACTACCTACTATAACTAACTAAGAGCAGTCAAGATGTTCCTGATGTAAGCATGCTGATGCAAGCACTAACTAACTCATACTAACTACTAACAACTAAAGTAGATGAGGGAATCTAAAGCTGGTGCATGGGCTGGGCCTTTTGGGCTATGGCTGGGCTGTCAAACCATCTCGGAGCACGCAGCGATGAAATAACAGAATTTGCTGATGGTGGGTTGATTCATCACTATGCAGCTTATTCTTGGCCGTGTTGCTCAACTAGCTGTGGTAGTGATAGTTGACCGGGGCTTCAGGTGGCCGGGGTGCCAAGCACATGGGTCACAACACCTCCGTGTGGGCTAATAATGGACTAATGGCACCCACGAATCGATCTGGTGGTTGACTTAAACATTGAGATTGCCTTATTGTGATTGCGTCGGCCCCCTTTGAACTTTTTAAGGGAGGTGGAACCTTGTCCGGAGGGAAGTCCACAGAATAGCCATGTTTCTCTGGTTTTGGAATTGCTATGGAGGGTCCTCTTGTATCAATCCCTCAGGTTTGAAGAGTTCTCCTTGTTGGTGTATATGCCCTTGGACCCGTTGTTGGTCCATTTTGTACTACTTGACATTGATATTTAATATATCATTCTGGCATTGTCATTATTATGCTATGTTTACATATGCGATTATGTACATGGATAATAATGTCCCTGGATATAGTTTGAATTTGTGCTCAAACGGTGTGTCCCCAGTCAAGTACCTGAGTGGATAAGGGACAACTCTGGTATATGTGAGACTGGTATATGAGTTGGTTAGGCACGGGGTGCAAACGCAGGCATATGAGTATATCAGTGGTGGATATACTAGACCGACCCGCTGTGAGGCTCTAACTTGGTGTCATGAGTTAAGCTCACTAGTGACAGGAGATGCATTGATCATTTGACTTGAGGTCATTGACTCTTCTATCAACCTAACACTTCGCCGTAGCAGGGAGGTCATAACGATTGTCATTGGGTATGTCACGACCCATATGAGAAGATCAATGGACAAATATAGGATTTGCCCCTTCCTGCGGGAAGCTTGATTTCAACGGGCCCCCCCTATGGTTGCATGACTGAAAGTGTATGGCCATACCCAGGTGAAAGCCTGATCTAGTCATGACCATGAGATTGGGTGAAAACAAAGTGGTGACACACTTTGTCCAATCGGATATCAGTCTGGCAAAGGGACTGTAATGCATCGATATCTTGTTGCGATGATGAGGATGAAGATGTTGACATCTATTCTGAAGACTTGGGTAGCAGCGATGCACTGCTAGGTGCCACTCACTGCTTGTGATGACCTGAGTTCATCACTGCCAACGTCAGAGGAACCTATAGGGTCGCACAACTTGAAACTCGGGTTCTCGTATTGATCGAGCAACCTAATGATTGAGTTATTGGATAACTCGGATCTCTTTGGGAGAATTCATCAGCGCCACTGTGCCTGATGAAATGGAAGGGACTTATTGGAGCTGACTTCATTTTTGGGCCAGATGGGCCAAATGTGCCTATTAGGCCCAATAGGCTAATTGGACCAAATGAGCTAAATGAAGTCTAACATGGAGCACGGACGAATGGGCCGTCAAGCCCAATGGGCCATGACAATAAGTTTTCTCAGCCCAATAGACATCATGGTGAATTAAATTATGTATTTAATTATGGGAATTAAATTATGTAATTAATGATGAATTTAATTCTGAATTTAATTCCAAATTTAATTCTAAATTTGAAGCGTCATGCTATTAATGGCCATTATGAAACTTTAATTCAAGGTTTTAATGGGTCATTATGATACTTTAATTCAGACTTTAATTCTATAATTAATTCTGAATTTAATTCTATAATTAATGATGAATTAATTCAAAGATTAATTACGAATTTATTGCGGAATTCCAATGGTCACATGATTTTCTATAAAAGAAGAAGTGGAAGGTTGAGTTTGTGCCTAAGGGCACCTATTCTTGGAAGAGATTTTTCTCCTTGACGCCTACTACCTTCTTCCCTCTCTTTTAGGCGACTGCAGGGTTGGACCTTCGCAGTTTCTTCTATCGTCCCCTCTGTTGGTGTATATGCCCTACAGACCAATGTATGGACATGGTAAGGCATTGTTTGAATGTACTTTGATAGAACTATTATTCTTTATAGAGGCATGGTCGTTATTATGCAGACTTCTC
>JANTFE010019927.1:30754-55584 GCA_027562315.1 Costus pulverulentus
GCTCTCCTTCTTCCATCAAAGGCGCAAGCAAGTTCTTCTTCTTCTTCTCATCTTCTTTGGCGCAAGGATTCTTTGTGCTTGGTGGCGTCTTCTTGCCACAAGCCCTCAGTGTTCCTTGGCCATAGGCGCACCTTGGAGGTGGCGCAAGAAAAGAAGAATAAGGAAGTACTTGGCGCATCATCTTCCTCCTCATCTCTTTTTGGCGCTTCTACCTTGGAGGTGGCGCAAGATTTGAAGAGAGTGACAAAGGCTTGATTCTCTTCCCGAGGCTAGCACCAAGCGTGGAAGGGAGCAACGATCAAGGAGTCGACGCGTGGATACTTGTAGAGGACGAGCACTTGAGCGTCTTCAACTTGGCACCTTCATCCTAACAAGCAATAGAGGTACTAACCCTAACACATCCTTGTGTTCTCTCTCTCGCATGGATCCTTGGGAAAGGAATGTGTTTCGGGTGTAATACTTCTTCCGCAGCGTCCAGGGACTGCAAAAATTTTAAATTACACCCGGCATTCCCTAACACCCTCTTATCTTGGCGCCTGCGCCCTTCTTCCCTCTCTTCTGGGCGATTGCAGGGTTGGACCTTCGCAGTTTCTTCCATCATCCCCTCTTATCTTGGCGACTTCTCTTAGTGGGTGGTGCAAGTTCTTGAGGAAGACTCCTAGAGGCGTGAATCTTCTTCCCGAGGCTAGCACTGGGCATGGAAGAAGAGAACTCGAGCGTCGGCTGTGTGCGAGACTGTAGATGGTGAACATTTGGGCGCCTACATCGCATCCTTTTCTTTGCTACAAGGTATTATCTCCTACTCACCGTATCAATTCCTTCAGGGATTGCTTCCGCTGTGCTTGTTTTAAAAATTTTAAAATCCCTGGGGTTTCCCAATAGTGCTATTAGAGGAACTTGCGAAACTCGAATGGTGTTTTATGTTTTGATTGTATGCTCACATGCCATTTGAAATTTTTTGAAAATTTGCATATGCGCATGGGTTTTTCTAAGTAGAAAAAACTGTAAGTTTTTCATTCCTAACATATTTTCGATTTCTTTGGTTTTTCGCTTTCTTCACATGGTGGGATAGACCCATATGTAAGAGAATTAATTTCTCCCCATGCTTGTAGGATAGACCTACTTTGTGGGACTTATCGAAGATTATGGGGCATGGTGATTGTCCTAATCTTGGTAGGTTAAGGATTGCAAGGGTAGGCGGCAAGCGTGCTTGGAGCATGCATGCGCCACTTGTAGACTCCTGAGAGAAATGAAAAATCTTAGATTTGTAAACGGACGTTGAGATTGAAAGACATGTTTTCTAAGAAATTAAAACTGAGGTTTTATGTTTTCATGAGCATATAGAAAAGCATGAGATGATTGTGCATCGTGTTGTGGTCATAGTCAAGTCCCTTGTATGCCTGTGATGTATTTATGTGCGGCCTGCGTGCCGTTTTTTCTTTCTGTTTTGTAAACTCACAAAGAAGATTAGGGGCGCATCCCTCATGGAGCTTGCATCTTGGCGCATCAACCATGATGGTGCATCTTGTTTTGTGGTCCAAGTAAGGGCTTGGTGTTGTGATCCGAAAGGACATACTTTTAAATACAAGTAGGTAGACTTGCTTTAGGTGTCGCGGCTAAGTATTGGCGCACAGGGCTATTGTCACTCCCTGACACGGCTCTAGAAACTTGTTGTCCCTAAACTTGTAGTGTCCGCAAGTTCACGGTTACTCGAAGTAATAAAGAATATATCGATCCCACAGAGACCTATATTGTTGAGTACCGAATAATTGATTTTTCACTATCTAGGCAATCGAATGAGTGTAAGCTAGCAATCGAGGACTAAAGCGCTAAAACAGAATTATCAGAGAGAGAAACTGGGACTAGGGTTTCATTCACTTTAATTTTTATGACTAGACATGAATAAAGATTTCGTCAGTTTAATTTCAACATGATAAAGATGTAATTTACTTTAATAAAAAGATTGTCTCACCTTCATGCAGACAACCATGCAGGGATAAATCTTCGCTTTCACGCAAGAGTCATCCCAACACTGAAGACAAGTAAATCATCAAACTAAAAACTCAAGGATCACTTTCGTGCATCCGAATTCTAGGTCGATAATCTCTAGTGGAATCTCAAGGATCACTTTCGTGCATCCGAGTCTCGACACTAGTTTTACTCATAGTTCTCCAACGTTCTGACCTTTGTTTTCGCACAAGATCTCCACGTTTGAAAACTTAGACTCAATCCTAGATTTATATTATTATCATGTCAATTAGTTTACTAGAATCAAACAAATAAGAACTAACCTAAAAGGGTTCCTAACATGCAATTCTAGGGTTCCAAATTCTCAAGCAATTACTTTTCAGTCAATGGCGAAAATTCTAAAAACATGAATAATAATATAGATCTATGGAGAGTCTAAGAACAATCATGACATAAGTAAAATCATCATTCTAAGATTAAACGCAATGAAATAATAAAATATAGTCATCTAGTCATTAAAAATCAAGTGAATTACTCCCCCATCTCCTAAAATAAGTTTAAGCTATCATAGATGGAAGGTTACAATAATCCATGTTTAAGAAAGTCGGAAAGAAGAAGAAACAGAAATTACGGTATGGCCGTAAAGATGTTTACGGCCATAATCTGGGCGAACAGCGGCAGCGCTCAGTTTTCTTGTGATTTCTCCTTCATCTGATCTCCGATCACGTTGAAACTTCAGGTGCACCTTCTCCTCCTCTATGCATAGCTTCCACTTAAATTTCATGGCCGGAGATGCGCTGTACCCTTCCCGGCAGTGAATCCTAGAGCGGCGGCGTGTGAGGCGATTTATCTCTTTGTGGTGGATGAAAATTAGGGCTTTTGGTGTGCTCCTCTTCGTCTCCTTGATGGCTCCCTGATTGCTTCTTTCAGCAACGTATTTAATGGCTTGGATTTATCGCAATCATCTCCACAAAAATCGGGCTGCGGAGTTGACTGCGAAAGTCGCAAGCAGCATTGTAATTACGGCCGTAATGGATCTTACGGCAGTGCCGTAATCTTGACAGCAAGTTCAGGTTGAAATCTTCTGGAATTACGGTACCATAACGTTATTTACAGCAATGCCGTAATGTCAACAATCTTTCGGGTGGAAAATTGACTCGAATTACGGTACCGTAACGTTCCTTACGGTAGTACTGTAAACTCCATGAATTCTCTGATCAAAAACGCTCCAAAATACGGCACTATAACTATGCTTACGGTAGTGCCGTAATCATACCAAATCCTCTGCCCGAAAAAGCTCCAAATTACGGTACCATAAATTCCATAGTGGGGGTTCCATAATTTGCTCTGAAGCTCCAATTTGCTTGAAATTTGACGTGTGGTCTCCTCTTGATGTTGTGAATTCAATTTTGCATCTGGATTGCTCGAAATCGACTGAAAAATATGACTTTTTGCCTGAAATTTATCAAAAATAAAAAAGAGTGTAGATTCCGTAAATATTGATAAAAAGGCATAAAAAATAAGCAAAGTCTATGAATATGACACAAAAAATATCAATAAAATGGCATAGAAATTACAATAAATTTCAGTGTCATCAAACACATAAGGCTCAAACTTTGCTTGTCCTCAAGCAAAAACCAAGAACATTATAAAATTAGTCATAGGCATAGACTTTCTCATGGAAAATGAATTTCTAACATACAATCACTAATAAAAAATTCTCAACAATTGAATTATAAAGTTTTAGACAAATATGTCATCTTCTAAATTCAATTCTCAAGATCCATCACTTAGTCAAATAAAACTTCACAACTTGTATAAAATATAGAATCTCAATCTCATGACTTCATCCAATTTTTAGTTTAAATTTATCATACTTTTGTTTACAGGAATAGGGTATCCAAAATCTTTTTCCACTCAAATTTTTCTTCTTTTTCTCCATACTTTTTATTCTTTTTGCATTATTCACATTCTCTAATTTGATTATCACCTTTTTTCTGGTGACGAAGTTAGAGTACACGGACCACATAGTCAATGTAGTAGAACTCATGTCTTTTTAGTAGAAAGAATTTTACTAAAGACAGCATAGTTAATGTGAATAGATTCCTCTTTATTTTTTTTTAGACTTCAACCCATGCCCTTCGGTACCACTGTGCCAAGTAGGGGAGTTACTCGCTATTTTTGTGGATTTTGGACTCTTTCTTCCCAACAAATAGTAATATAAACAAAACTTCAATTAGATTAATCAATTGATATCAATTCAAAAATTCATACTCATATGCTAATTTTATTCAAAAAGTAGCTTTACTATTAAATCAAAAATTTCAAACAACATATCTCCCTAAAATCTCACTTATCAATCAATGAAAAATTTCAAAAGTAGATATGTATAAGAGAAATAAATTTGACATGATGGATCTTGTTCTAATCTCAATTTTGAATTTACTCAACAACATCAATCATCAACAAGTCATATACAATAATCTCAAAAGTAGATCAAGGCCATAAATCATTCATATCAAGAATGTATTCATCATCATCATCAAAATATCATGTAAATACAACCACATTGAAAAAAGATCATCAAAATATCATGTAAATACAACCACATTGAAAAAAGATCATCAAAATATCATCAAATATTATACAACCACATCGAAAATGGAAAGATAAGCATGAAAAATAGAGTAGTAGTGACGGCGGACACAATGGCGTAGAAGTAGCATCCTTCCCTTTAACACAACAAATATCAATAAGATAAGCAAAAGTAATTACAAAAACAAAGTAGAGGATAAGAGATACTCACAAGACTCTACCAATCGTCACCGTCGTCAGATCCAATCTCTTCAGTGCCCTGTGCTGCTGTGTCCATAGGGTCGATAGGCGGTGCTCTCTGGTGTCCTCCATGCTCTCCACTCCTCATGTCAACCAATGGATTGTATCTTGCAGCTTGTATCTCATTTCTGAACTCAATGCCATGTGGGTTGGGTGGGAATGAAGGTTTAGCTGGTGCTTTTCCTTTCTTCCTAAGAAGTCCTTTGGTTCTTGGTGGCATTGTTGCAAGCTCTAGGCGCAACTAAGAATTTCAACACATATATAGTAGTGTATATAGCAAAGATAATACTTCCAATCATCATCATCAACACTAATCAAGTAGATGGCAACCTAAACTCATGCTTAAACTCAGAAATCAATGAAAAATTGAAAAGGGCGACTATGAACAGTAAACCCTTAACACGTTTAGTGCGTTTCAGCTCAAATCAGCCTCAAATATTGGTCCAAATTCTTCGAAACAGGAAATAATTGAAAGCCTATCCTCTCACGAGTATATAGAAACAAGAATCCCCAAAATTGGTTGAGAAATGAGGTCATATGATCAAAAGGGGCGAAATCTAGGTCAAAACTCGCCAAAACAGTGAAATAGGACGAAAGGTTACCAGATCAGCAGCAATCACCGGATGGGAAGGGTCGCCTGAGTGTCTAGAAGGTCAAGGATGGTCGGAGGTCCAAGATCGGCGCACGAGCGAGCGAGAAAGAGTGAAATTAGTAGTGAAACCCTAGGTTTACGGCACCTTTATCGCGGGCCTCGAATAGAATTACACCCGTAACAATGTTTACGGCATGGCCGTAACGGGTAAAAATCTTTCAGCTCAAAAATTGCACAGATTACGGTATTGTTAAAATGTTTACGGCAGTACTGTAATGGGTCAAAATTCTTGGGTCGAAAACCAATGCCCATTACGGTACCATAAAGCGTTTTATGGTGGTGCCGTAATATCGATCACAGTTTTTTTTTTGAAAATAAAATTCAAAAATTCAAAATTTATGGCACCGTAAAAAATATTTACGGTACTACCGTAAAATGCAGAAACTCTCGGAAGATTTTGTCACAAAATACGGTACTGTAAAAATACTTACGGCAGTACCGTTTTCTCATCAAAATTCTCTGGTAAAAAATAACAGAGATTACGGTACCATAAAGAATATTACGGTAGTGCCATAATTTCGCGCCAAATATTGTTTCCTACAAAAAAATTGTAAAAATTAGTTCTAAAAGAAATTTAAAACATAGTAAATAAAAAAAACAAAACTAAAGTTAGAAAGCTTGGGTTGCCTCCCAAGAAGCGCTAATTTAAAGGTCTTTAGCTTGACCCTTTTGCACTCATATTTGATCGTGAACTTCTCAATTGCCCTTCTGATCTTTCTTTTGGTTTGGCATCTCTTCTAATAACATAATGCTCAGCCTTGAAACAATTTCCAAATTTACTCAAAATTTTCTTTCCTTTGTCCATCAACTTAGATTTTCTTCTCCTTCTTCTTGTCTTTTTCTTTTGCACTTTCTTATCAATATCCTCAGAAAGATTGTTAGTTTCAGAATTTGAGGTTTCATCAAATAAACTAGAAACATCAATAACAACATCATCAAATATTTCAATACTACAACATGAACTAGAGTAAGAAAGTTTATTCAGTGAATCATTAAGATTGAATTCAATTTTGTTGTCACAGATATCAAGAGTGATCTTTCCTTCTTTCACATCTATCTTTGCTTTAGTAGTAGCCAACAGTGGTCTACCAAGAATTATAGGGTTTCTATGATTTTCCTCCATATCTAATACTACAAAATCTGCAGGTATGAAAAACTCACCTATTTTTATTGGAACATTTTCTAATATACTTATATGATACTTTACCGATGAATCTGTGAGCTGTAAGGATATGGATGTAGGCTTTAGCTCTCCAATGTTTAGTTTCCTATAAATAGAAAGAGGCATTAGACTCACGCTAGCACCTAGGTCACATAAGGCTCGGTCAAAAGCCATAGTGCCAATTGAACATGGTATAGAAAAGCTACTTGGATCCTTCAGTTTAGGAGGCAATTTATTCTGTATGATAGCACTACAATCTTTAGTTAAAGTTACAGTGCAAGTGCCATAATCATCTAATTTTCTCTTATTAGACAAAATCTCTTTTAAAAATTTAGCATAAGATGGCATTTGGGAAATCGCTTCAGTAAATGGCATGTTAATATAAAGCTTTTTCAGGACATCAAGAAATTTGCCAAATTGTTTATCTAATTTATTTTGCACTAACCATTGAGGAAAGGGTATGGGTGGCTTGTAGGTAGGAGGCAAATTAGGTTTAGGATTATCTTTCTCACATGGTTCATCACCTTTTTGAGGTGGTAAACAAGTTTGGGACTCCTCATGTGAAGAAGATTTTCATAACTCTAGTTCCCTTTCATGATCATCATCAAGCTCTTTTTCAATATTCACAAATTTCCCTCTAGGTTCTCCTAGTTGTTTCCCACTCCTAGTCACGATGGCATTACAGTGCTCCCTAGGGTTTATCTCAGGTTTAGCATGCAATTTCCTAGGGGGTCTATAAGGTACACTAGCTTATTGTGCTATTTGAGACTATAAAATTCTATTGTGAGCAACAATACCATCTATCATGGAATTGATCTGTTTCAGGATCTCATTCATGGTAGAATTGATCTGTTTCAGACTCTCATATATGTCATCATTATGTTTTTTCTGGAAACCCATAAATTGAGTAAACATCTCTTCTAAGCTGGGGTTCTGGGGTTGACTCTGATTTGATTGTCTTTGATTATACCCCCTATTCTCATTTTGCCCATTAGTTTGATTATTATTTCTCCAAGACAAGTTAGGATGGTTCCTCCAAGCAGGGTTGTAGGTATTGGAATAGGGATCATTATTTCTATTCTAATTATAGTTCCCTACAGCATTAGCATGTTCAGTACCCTGATCTACAATAACTCTACAATTTTCAGAATTATGTCCATCATTACCACAAACATCACAAGTGATAGTAGAAATAGAAGCAATTTGCATAGAATCAAACCTACTGCATAAAGAATCTACCTTCTATGCCAAGGCACGCTATCCATCATTTTCATTTTTACCTTGAGAAGGTCTGTAGAATACTCCTCTCTCAAAAGTCCATTGATTGTGATTCAATGTCATCTCCTCCAGCAGTTTGAAAGCAACATCAATTGTTTTGCTCATAAGAGCTCCACCTGCAGCAGCATCTACAGTTAGTCTGGTATTATATAATAAACCATTATAAAAAGTATGCAATAAAACCCAATCTTCAAGGCCATGGTGAGGACACTTTCGTTGTAATTCATTAAATCTCTCCCATGCCTCACTGAAAGATTCTCCGTCTTTTTGTTGGAAACTTGTGATTTGATTTCTCAGTTGAATTGTCTTGTTTGGAGGGAAGTATTTCATTAAGAAGGAATTTGACAGTTGATCCCAAGTTGTGAAGGTTCCGGTTGGTTGTGCTTGAAGCCATGATCGCGCTCGGTCCCTAAGAGAAAAAGAAAATAATCTTAATTTCAAAGCATCGTTAGAAACACCATTAATCTTGATGGTATCACATAGTTCTAAAAATAAAGTCAAGTGTTGGTTTGGATCTTCCAGTGGAGATCCTCGAAACTGATTTTGTTGAATCATGGAAAGAAAAGCAGGCTTAATTCCGAAGTTATTAGCCTCTATCACTGGTCTATTAATGCTAGAGTGGATTTCTTGTGGATTAGGGGCTGCATAGTCCCTCAATGTTCTCTGGTTATTCGCCATCTCCACAATTTCTTCTTGTATCTTCTGTGATGTTTCTTGTAAATCCTCTTCCAGTCTCAACTTCCTGTGCACTCTAAGTGTTTTATTAATTTCAGGATCCAATGGAACAAGTGGTCCTGATCTAAGGCTCCTGTGCATGCAAAATAGATAGATCAAGTGATTTCAAGAAAATTAGAAAATAATAGAAAAAATATAAACAATAAATAAACACCCAGTCTAGCAATAATCTCAATATCTCCGATATCAACAAAAACTAAGGTCCCCAGCAACGGCGCCAAAAACTTGTTGTGATCCAAAAGGACACTTTTAAATACAAGTAGATAGACTTGCTTCAGGTGTCATGACCAAAACCTAAGTATTGGCGCACAGGGCTATTGTGACTCCCTGACACAGCTCCAGAAACTTGTTGTCCCTAAACTTGTAGTGTCCGCAAGTGCACGGATACTCGAAATAATAAAGAAAATATCGATCCAACAGAGACCTATATTGTTGAGTACCGAATAATTATTTTTTCACTATCTAGGCAATCGAAAGAGTGTAAACTAGCAATCGAGGACTAAAGCGCTAAAATGGAAGTATCAGAGAGAGAAGCTGGGGCTAGGGTTTCGTTTACTTTAATTTTTATGACTAGACATGAATAAAGATTTCGTCAGTTTAATTTCATCATGATAAAGATGTAATTTACTTTAATAAAAGGATTGTCTCACTTTCATGCAGACAACCATGCAGGGATAAATCTTCGCTTTCACGCAAGAGTCGTCCCAATGCTGAAGACAAGTAAATCATCAAACTAAGAACTCAAGGATCACTTTCGTGCATCCGAATTCTAGGTCGATAATCTCTAGTGGAATCTCAAGGATCACTTTCGTGCATCCGAGTCTCGACACTAGTTTTACTCATTGTTCTCCAATTTTTCGATCTTTGCTTTCGTACAAGATCTCCACGTTTGAAAACTTAGACTCAATCCTAGATTTATATTATTATCATGGCAATTAGTTTTCTAGAACTAACCTAAAAGGGTTCCTAACTTGCAATTCTAGGGTTACAAATTCTCAAGCAATTACTTTTCAGTCAATGGCGAAAATTCTAAAAACATGAATAATAATATAGATCTATGGAGAGTCTAAGAACGATCATCACATAAGTAAAATAATCAATCTAAGATTAAATGCAATGAAATAATAAAATATAGTCATCTCGTCATTAAAAATCAAGTGAATTACTCCCTCATGTCCCAAAATAAGTTTAAGCTATCATAGAGGGAAGGTTACAATAATCCATGTTTAAGAAAGTCGGAAAGACGAAGAAACAGAAATTACGGTACGACCGTAAAGATGTTTACGGCCGTAATCTGGGCGAACAACGACGGCGCACGATTTTCTTGTGATTTCTCCTCCGTCTGATATCCGATCACGTTGAAACTTCAGGTGCACCTTCTCCTCCTCTTTGCGTAGCTTTCACTCAAATTTCATAGCCGGAGATGTGCTGTACGCTTCCCGGCGGCGAAACCTAGGGCGGCGGCGTGTGAGGCGATTGATGACACCAAAATATATAGTATATTTTGTATCATTCTATGTATCTTTTCATGCCAAATTGAGGATCTTTTCGCTTATTTTTATGCTGAATTCATCAAATATTGCAAAGTTTACTTCTATTTTGGTTTTTCATGGTTTTCAGGTAAAAAGACACTATTTTAAGGCGTTTTCAAGCAATATCAAACACATAAAAGAGTTACCATCATCAAGAGGAAGTCACCCCAGAAATTTCACGCAAACCCAAAAATTTCAAGCAAAATGGAGCAACTCAGCAAAATACGGCAGTGCCATAATCCATTTTACGGTACTGTAATTTCATACAGTACCATAAAATCAGGACACTGCCATAATTTGGAGGATTTTCCGAACAAAAAGTTTTTATGATTTTATGGCACGGCCGTAAAGAATTACACGGGCCGTATTTTGGAGCGCTTCAGAACAGAGACTTTTGCTGATTTTACGGCACTACCGTAAGCCATTTTACGGTGCTGTATTTCCCAGGCGATTCAGACCAGAGAACTCAGCCAATTTTACGGCATGGCCGTAAACTATTTTAGGGTACCATATTTTGGGCAATTTTTGATCAGAAACTTGTGAAGAAATTACAGCACTACCGTAATGTATTTTACGGTACCGTAATTGCAGTAAAAAACGTGATTTTTCCGCTCCAAAACTTTCAAAGGCCATAACTTTGGATCCAGAACTCTAAATTGAGATCCAAAAGATGTTCCGGACTCATCTTTAAGAGGAAAAGATGCACGAAGTGAAAGGACCAATTTTTATCCATATTTGAGGGAGCAATCAACAGAGAGGTAGTTAGGGTTTGTTCTCACACCGAGAGGCATAGAGGGAACCTCAGGCCGTGATTTTCATGTAGAAGCTTTTCCTAGAGGAGCGAAAGATAACAAAAAAGTTTCAGAGCGTTTGGAGTCCGATCGGAGGAGGAATCAATGAAATAGCGGTGACAGCGCTGTTCATCGAAGCAAATTACAGCTGTAAAGGATTTTACAGCCGTGTTGTAACGTTGTTTCTCCTTTCTTTTTGTTTTTTGATCACTCTAAGACTATGATTTATTGTATCTCCTCCTTCATGCAAGCTTAACACTGTTTTGGGACATGGGGTGTAATCCCCTTGATTCTTAATGATTAGATAACTCTTCTATTTTCGTCATGATAATCTTCGTTGTGATAATTCTACTTTTGTGATGAATTATCTTTAACTTTCCATAGATCTATGTTATTATCCATGCTTTAGAGTTTTCGCAATGAGATTGAAAGGTGATTTGCTTGAGGACTTGGAACCCTAGAATTGCATGTTAGGATCCCTTCCTTAGGTTAGATCTAATTTGATCTGTTCTAGTAGATTAATTGCCATGTTTAATAATATTGATCTAGGAGTGAGTTATTGTGTCAAACGTGGAGATCTTGCACGAAAGTGAGCATCGAAACGTTGGAAAACCCTCGGTAGAAACTGTGTTGAGACTCGGATGCACGAAAGTGATCCTTGAGGTTCCACTTGTGATGATCAACTTAGAATTCGGATGGACGAAAGTGATCCTTGAGTTCTTTGTTGATGGTTTACTTATCTTTAGCATTGGGACAGATCTTGCGCGAAAGCGAGGATTGGTCTCTGCGTGATTGTCTGCATGAAAGTGAGATAATCCCTTTATGAAGTAAATTAGGTCTTTATCGTAGCAAGATTTGATTGATGAACCTTTATTTATATCTTATCATTGAAATTAAGGTGGATGAAACCCTAGTCCCATGTTTATCTCTCTGATTATCTCCTTAGCATATTCTCTACATAGTTTACTTTCATCATATTTGGCTTGCTTAGCTAGTGAGAAAACATCTATTTGGTACCTAACAATAAGGTCTCTGTGGATCGATATTTTTATTACTTCGATAATTCCGTGCACTTGCAGAAACCTATCAAGTTTTTGGTGCCATTGTCGGGGACCTTAGTTTTGTTAATATCAAAATAGTTGTTAGTATTGCTAGACTAAGTTTTATTTGTTTTAGATTTAACTTTGTTTTTTGTTTTTGCAGGTTTTGGATTTTCACAAGTTGTCACAGAGCTTGTATTTCTGAAATTTGTGAATTTGCTTGTGTCTTAGATTTTTTATTTTTTTCCTATATTCTAAACAATAAAAGAAAAAAATAACAATTTGATTGATTGGTATTGGATTATCTTTCTGACCTTGATAGATAAATATGTCTTTTCATCACAATTCATGGGCATCTCAAAGAAGTAAGGTATACATGCCTCAAGGTGAGCATAAAGATTATTCACAGATGTCTCTTGGAGAAATATGGAATTTACACAATATTCCTCTTATTTATTGCAATATTTGTAAATCTTCTGATCATTATATTTGTGATTGCAAATTTAACATGCCTCAAAATTCTAATTCTTCATGTTATCAAGATGATTCATGGTGCACTGCTGCAGATGAGATAGATTATTTGGTTCATAAATTAAACACTTCTAATAAGCACCCTGTTATGAAATCCTGTTCTTCTGATAGCTGTGTTATTTGTGGATATCCTGATCATTGTTCCTCTGATTGCCCATTTTTAAATCCCAATTTATCATGGCAAGAAAGAGATCAATTGTATTCTAGATGAGAAAACCGAACTTCTTTATATGATGATTGCTCTGATCATGCTTCTGAACCACAATTTGAATTTGATACTGAGGAACTTGAGCTAGAAAAATCCCCCTGTGATCATGATTTCTTTGAGATTGAGCGTTATGTGAACTTTGATGAATCTCACTCTGTTGTTGATAATTTTGATATTGATTTATCTGATAGTCTATTTGAGGAAAAGATTGAGAAAATTGAAATTGAAAAACCTTCTTTTGATGATAATTCTGATTTTGATAATATCTTGTTTATGGTTAAATCTGATGAGCATGATGAAGGTTCAAAAATTATAGATATTGATGAGCCCCACTGTGATTTTGGTGATATTAATGAAATTTATGATAAAACTCCTAAGGTTAACTCTGATTCTATTGTAAACTTTGATAAATCTTATTTCTCATATGATTCTGATTTTGACTCTTCTGATGATGAATTATTTGTGGGGAGACATGAGGAAATTGATTTTGTAGAGTCTTATCTTGATTTTGATGATAATTTTAAAATTGACAAATTATTTGATGATGTGCATGAGGAACTTGATAAGGATTTGAATGTTGCAAAAATTGATGAATCTCACCATGATGATACTTTGCCCATATCTATTATTGACTCTTGTGATTTATTTGAAAATTTGTGCTTTATTGAGGAATTTGATGTAGAATGGAAAGACTATTATTATTATGTTGATCCAATGCTAGATTATTTTGATCAAAGTCCTTTTCTCATTGCCATTGAAAACATAAATTTAAAGAAGGGACTTATGATTTTACTTTTTGACAAACATAGGAAGATAATAAAGATTACTTTGACTGGATTTGAAAATTTTAATTTCTGCATACTTGAGAAAGCCACATTGATCATGATTTGTCTTGAATTCTGGATATTTGGACTAGTGGCTAAAATTTTTGGAAAAAAAAATACAGAAAATTACATGCTTTATACTTTGGAACAGATTCACTTGCTTCACCATGAGATTTGATTTTTGGTCAAGCTATGGACCTAAAATTAGCGCTTCTTGGGAGGCAACCCTAGCACTGTTGTCTCAGTTTAGTTTCTTTTATTTTAGTTTATTTTTAGAATTAATTTTTTTTATCATTTTTGCAGGGAAAGCAAATTTTTGCGCAAAATATGGCATTGCCATAATCTGTGTTGATTTCTTCTCCCGAGAGTTTTATGGATTTTACGGCGGTACCGTAGTTTCTGACCGTTTTCAACTTCACGTGCCATAATCTTGAGGGTTTTCATTTATGAAATTTTGTGAAATTACGGCACTGCCGTAAATGATTTCACGGTACCGTATTTTAAAACTGCAGTCTACTTATTTGCCTAGGTGTTTTCTCGCTGCGATTTTAAGAAACTGGGTTGCGAAAATTTTTGATTTTTGGCACAACATGGAAGTACTCATCTTTGTCTATTTATTGGATATTTTTTCTGAATTTTAAAATCCATGGATCTTTCTGAAACATATTCCAACTTATCGAATTTGATTAACTTTTGTGCAGTTTGTGCAGTTTTTAATCTGAGTAGCCTTCTTTCTGCTGATACCCTGAATTCCTGACAGATTTTGATCCTTTATTTTTTACATACCTGGAAAGATCAAGTTTTATTCTACTTCATAGTGTTGTCTGTTTTCTATTTGGATCATTAAATTTTATTCTAGGGTATGACTACTTTTCATAAAAAAAAATTTCAAAACTGCTTAATTTGCTTTCTATTTGTTGTTGTTTCTTTTGACCCCAGATTTGCAGCACCTCTAGCTACCACTGCATCTGCCTCTGACATCACTATTTCCAGCTGTCGACACTAGATTATACCACCTGCAGATTATTATTTCTTCTGCTGCCTCTTATTCCATGATTTTATTTAGTTTTGCAGCATGATCTTCATTACTAACTCTGATTTTTTTACATGTGCAGTATTATCTTCCATAGCCCGACGATCTCACCTCCAGGACTGTGATCTCTAGCAGGTCACTAGAGATTACTCACTCTACTATCGGCACCACCACCATCATTGCTAGTAGCTTTTCAGCCAGCCGTTGTTCCACTTCTGCTTCATGCTTGCATCTACTGCTTCACCAGCACACTTTTGGGACCATTGATGATATTTGTTATTATTATTATTTTTTAAGACTGTTTTTTATCTGAGCCTTATGTGAGCCTTATGTACCTTAAATTTTGCAGAAAATTTTCAAAAGGCATATCTTTGGACCCAGCTGCATTGGCCTGACAATGATTGAGCATGATCTATATAGTTTTGTGAGTATCACTTGCACTCTCTTATTAATGACTATTTCATATAGTGCATCTTTGACTTTATCATATTTATACTACATATTGGTTTTCTCTTGAAAAATGATTTTATGGAACTCATTGTTTTGATGATGATATTATTCAAATTTGTTGATAAAATTTATGAAAGCATATGATCCACTTTCTACTATATGATGGCATGATTTATTGATAAAATTTCCATTGATAAAATGTCTTCCTTAATGATGTGAGTATTTATACTTGTGATTAGAGAAAAACCTTATCATGTTAGATTTATTTCTTCAATGCATATCTATTTTTGAAATTTGACATTGGTTGATGCATGAAATTTTGGGTAGATGTGTTATTTGATGAATAAGATCTAAAGGTGAAACTACTCCTTTAAATAAAATGAGCATATGAGTTTGATTTGAGAATTGAGATCAATTGATCAACCTAGTAGATGTTTAGTCTATTTTTGCTATTTGTTGGGAAATAAGAATCCAAGATCCATAAAAATAGTGAGAGACTCCCCTACTTGGCACTATGTAAAATTGATAGTGGTACCTAAGACATGGGTTGAAGTCTATGCATGAAAATAATGAGAGTGAAAAATAATAAGACTCCTCTACTTGGCACTATGTAAAATTGACAGTGGTACCGAAGACAAGAGTTGAAGTCAAAAATAAAAAACGTGTATCTAAGTGGGTACATGCCATCTTTACAAAAACAAACAAAATACATAAAAAAAAGAAAAAAAAATGTGTGGAAAAAGATCATGGAAACCTAATTCCTGTAAACAAAAGCATGATAGATTTGAACTGAAAACTAGGTGAAATCATGAGATTGAAAACTCTATTTATTATACAAGTTGCAAAGTTTTATTTGATTGAATTGTGCATCTAGAGGGTTGAGTTTTAAGGATGATATGTTTATTTGAAGTTTTGTAAATCAATTGGTGGAATTTTTCATTCATAGGTTGTATTTTAGAAATTTATTGAGCATGAAAAGGTTTATCTCTTAATCAAGTTTTGATTTTTGCTTGAGGACAAGCAAAGTTTGAGCCTTATGTATTTTGATGACACCAAAATATATAGTATATTTTGTATCATTCTATGTATCTTTTCATGCTAAACTGAGGATCTTTTTGCTTATTTTTATGCTGAATTCATCAAATATTGCAAAGTCTATTTCTATTTTGGTTTTTCATGGTTTTCAGGTAAAAAGGCACTATTTCAAGGAGTTTCAAGCAAAATCAAACACATAAAAGAGTTACCATCATCAATAGGAAGTCACCCAAGAAATTTCACACAAAACGGAGCAACTCAGCAAAATACGGCAGTGCCGTAATCCATTTTACGGTACCGTAATTTCATACAGTACTGTAAAATCAGGACACTGCCATAATTTGGAGGATTTTCCGAATAGAAAGTTTTTGTGATTTTACGGCACGGCCGTAAAGAATTACATGGGCCGTATTTTGGAGCGCTTCAGAACAGAGACTTTTGCAGATTTTACGGCACTGCCGTAAGCCATTTTACGGTACCGTATTTCCCAGGCGATTCAGACCAGAGAACTCAGCCAATTTTACAGCACGGCCATAAACTATTTTAGGGTACCGTATTTTGAGCAATTTTTTATCAGAAACTTGTGAAGAAATTACGGCACTACCGTAATGTATTTTACGGTACCGTAATTGCCGTCAAAAATATGATTTTTTCGCTCTGAAATTTATGAAGGTCATAACTTTGGATCCAGAACTCCAAATTGAGATCCAAAAGATGTTCCGGACTCGTCTTTAAGAGGAAAAGACGCACGATGTGAAAGGACCAATTTTTATCTAGATTTGAGAGAGCAATCAACAGAGAGGTGGTTAGGGTTTGTTCTTGCACCAAGAGGCATAGAGGGCACGTCAGGTGGTGATTTTCACGCAGAAGCTTCGCCTAGAGGAGAGAAAGACACCACAAAACTTTCAGAGCGTTTGAAGTCCGATTAGTGGAGGAATCAATGAAACAATGGTGATAGCGCTGTTCATCGAAGCAAATTACGGCTGTAAAGGATTTTACAGCCATGTTGTTGATGACACCAAAATATGTAGTATATTTTGCATCATTTTAGGTACCTTTTCATGCTAAATCGAGGATCTTTTTACTTATTTTTATGTTGAATCCATAAAATATTGCAAAGTCTACTTCTATTTTGGTTTTTCATGTTTTTCAGGCAAAAAGGCACTATTTTAGGCGTTTTCAAGAAAAATCAAATATATGGAAGAGTTCTCATCATCAAAAAGTAGTCACCCAAGAAATTTTATGCAAATCGAGGCAAGGAACCCAAAATATGGCGGTGCCGTAAGCGATTTTACGGTACCATATTTTTCATGGCTACCGTATTATCGAGATCATGGCTGTATTTTGGTGATTTTCCAAACAGAAGGTTTTCGCGAAAATACGGCACCACCATAAGGATTTACACGACCGTATTTTGGGGCACATTCTGAACAGAGATTTTTGCCGAAATTACGGCACTGCCGTAACCCAGTTTACGAGCCGTATTTTGAAGCATCTTCAGAACAGAAAGTTGCCCTGAAATTATGGCATTGCCGTAAAGAATTACACGGGCCGTATTTCCCCGACGAATCCGACCAGAGAGTTCAGCCGATTTTATGGCACGGCCGTAAACAAAATTACGGTGCCGTATGTTCCAGCAATTTCAGAATAGAACGATCGATGGATTTTACGGCAGTGCCGTAAGATATTACACTGCCATATTTCGGTGTTTGAACGCGATTCCCAGGTCAATCTTCACGCCCGATCTTTGTGGAGAATCTTCCGAGCGATCCAGGGCTTTATACTCGAAGCTGTAAGAAGCAAAAGGGGAGCTTTGGAGGAGAGGATTAGCGAGAAACCAAAAGCCCCAAACTTGGTTAACTGTCGAGGGAGAATTCGGAGTACACGCCACTGCCAAGGGTTTCGCCACCGCGCTCGATCCAGACGATCTCCGGCCGTGATTCTTCTACTGAAGCATCACCTGGTGAAGAAGACAACGTGCCAGAAGTTTCAGATCGAAAGGAGACAAATTGGAGGAGAAATTAGAAGAAGAAGGATCGCCACTACTATTCACGCCTTCTTTTGCAAAATACGGCTGTGAAATACTTAACAGTCGTGCCGTATTTTCTAAAAACTCTTCCTTTTGTTGATTTTCGATTTTCTGAAATTATGGAATATTGTATTTCCTTCACCATGCTAGCTTAAATTACTCTTGGGACATGGGGGAGTAATTCACTTAATTTCCAAAGACTAGATAACTGATTTTTATATATTTCGTTGCTTTTAATCTTAACATGATGATTTTGCTCATGTGATAATCGTGCTTCGACTCTCTTTAAATTCATGTTATTAATTATGTTCTTAGAATTTTCGCCTGAGACCCAAAGGTAATTGCTTGAGAATTTGGAACCCTAGAATTGCATGTTAGGAACCCTTCCTTAGGTTTGATCCAACTTGATCTGTTCTAGTAAAATTACTGCCATGATTATAACATGGTTCTATAGATCGAGTCTATTTGTCAAACGTGGAGATCTTGCACGAAAGTGAGGATCGGAACATTGGAGATCTATGAGTAAAACTAGTGTTGAGGCTTGGTGCACGAAAGTGATCCATGAGTTTCCACTAGAGATTGTCAACCTAGAATTCGGATGCACGAAAGTGATACTTGAGTTCATAGATTGATAATTTGCTTATCTTCAGCGTTGGGACAAATCTTGCGTGAAGGCGAAGATAAATCCCTGCGTGATTGTTTGCACGAGAGTGAAACAATCTTTTATTAGGTAAATCGTATCTTCATCACGATAAAATTCAACCGATGAAATCCTTATTCATATCTAGTCATAAGAGTTAAGTGAACGAAACCCTAGTCCCAGCTTTCTCTCTAACAGTTTTCTTTTGTGTGTTTGCGATATTTGCTTAACTTTCATTTGCTTGACAACATAGGTCCCTATGGATTCGATACTTTCTTTATTACTTCGTGTACCCGTGCACTTGCGGGATCACAACAAGTTTTTGGCGCCGTTACCAAGGATTAGTCCAAGGTACACACGTGTCATACTTGTAGTGTAACCTTACGGTACAACAGTTGTAACATTGTTTCTTCTTTCTTTTTGTTTTCTGATCACTCTAAGAGTATGATTTATTGTATCTCCTCCTTCATGCAGGCTTAATACTATTTTGGGACATGGGGTGTAATCCCCTTGATTCTTAATGATTAGATAACTCTTCTATTTTCGTCATAATAATCTTCGTTGTGATAATTCTACTTTTGTGATGAATTGTCTTTAACTTTCCATAGATCTATGTTATTATCCATGTTTTAGAGTTTTCGCAATGAGACTGAAAGGTGATTTGCTTGAGGACTTGGAACCCTAGAATTGCATGTTAGGATCCCTTCCTTAGGTTAGATCTAATTTGATCTGTTCTAGTAGATTAATTGCCATGTTTAATAATATTGATCTAGGAGTGAGTTATTGTGTCAAACGTGGAGATCTTGCATGAAAGTGAGGATCAAAACGTTGGTAAACCCTAGGTAGAACCTGTGTTGAGACTCGGATGAACGAAAGTGATCCTTGAGGCTCCACTTGTGATGATCAACTTAGAATTCGGATGTACGAAAGTGATCCTTGAGTTCTTTGTTGATGGTTTACTTATCTTTAGCATTGGGACAGATCTTGCGCAAAAGCGAGGATTGGTCTCTGCGTGATTGTCTGCATGAAAGTGAGATAATCCCTTTATGAAGTAAATTAGGTCGTTATCGTAGCAAGATTTGATTGACGAACCTTTATTTATATCTTATCATTGAAATTAAGGTGGATGAAACCCTAGTCCCATGTTTATCTCTCTGATTATCTCCTTAGCATATTCTCTGCATAGTTTACTTTCATCATATTTGGCTTGCTTAGCTAGTGAGAAAACATCTATTTGGTACTTAACAATAAGGTATCTGTGGATCGATATTTTTATTACTTCGATAATTTTGTGCACTTGTGGAAACCTATCATCGATTTCTCTCTCTGTGGTGGATGAAAATTAGAGCTTTTGGTGTGCTCCTCTTCGTCTCCTTGATTGCTCCCTGATTGCTTCTTTCAGCAATGTATTTAATGGCCTAGATCGATCGCAATCGTCTCCGCAAAAATCAGGCTTCGGAGTTGACAACGAGTTCAGGTTGACAGCGAGACGAAGAGTGCCGTAATTACGGTCGTAATAGATCTTACGGCAGTGCCGTAATCTTGACAGCGAGTTCGGGTTGAAATCTTCTGGAATTACGGTACCTTAACGTTATTTACAGTAGTGCCGTAATATCAACAATCTTTCGGGTGGAATATTGACCCGAATTACGGTACCGTAACATTCCTTACTGTAGTACCGTAGACTCCATCGGTTCTTTGATCAAAAACGCTCCAAAATACGACATTGTAACTATGTTTACGGTAGTACCGTAATTATACAAAATCCTCTGCTCGGAAAAACTCCAAATTACGATACCGTAAATTCCATAGTGCGGGCGCCGTAATTTGCTCTGAAGCTTCAATTTGCGTCTGGATTGCTCGAAATCGACTGAAAAATATGCCTTTTTGCTTGAATTTCATCAAAAATAGAAAAGAGTGTAGATTCCGCAAATATTGATAAAAAGGCATAAAAAATAAGCAAAGTCTATGAATATGACATAAAAATATTAATAAAATGGCATAGAAATTACGATAAATTTTGGTGTCATCACTTGGCCGAACTGTAGGGTTCGTGAGCTATCCCTCCTAGCATAAGCATGATGGCACATCTTGCATGGAGGAGCCATCAAGGTCTTGGCCGAACCCTAGGGTTTGTGTGCTATGCCTTGGTGTGGAGGACCTTGGAGCCGCATTTGAAGATAAAGCTTAGTAGCGGCTAGGTTAGGTCTGGTTGGGGGTTGTCACCTAGGTCAAGGATTTGATATCCTTTGGCATGTGATGGTTCAATGTGTTGATTAGGCTATGACCATATCGCTTGTTTACTGCTTTCAATATATGCTGCATGCCTGTAATGTGTTTTATCATTTTGTTATCACTATCGGATTGCATGCTTGTAATGTTAGACAAAAGATAAAACTGAGAGGATGAGACCTCAAAAACCCTTAAAATAATAACAAGTCTGTAGCCTTCTGACGCGTAGCCTTCGTCAAGCTATCGTTCAGTGGTGTTGTGCACTGTTTCCCACCCCCGTGGGACACACCCACTTATCTTTAGAAGGCGTGTGGTGGCAATGGTTTCCCCAGTCCAGTTAAAAACCTGGGCGTGCCTTCGCAAGGAAACTCGTTGGCCCTAGGCATAACGGTCAGGTTAGACTTGACTAGTTTTTCATATATGGTGGCCACATGATGGAACTCTAGAGGCAGCCTCGAGAAGTTAGAGTTTTGTGTTGTTCCAGCCCTAGCTGGGCACAAAATGCTTGAACTGTCTTGAGAAGGGGAATTGCCTAGGTGCAATCTGCCGGCGTGCCCACCTTGAGAATCATGAGTCACTTTGTGCATCTCATCCCATCTCATCCTACCCTCGTGGCATGCGAAGCCTCATGTGAAATAAGGATCGCATATCATTAGGAAATCTCGTATTTCCTGATTAACTTTGTGGGTTGTCAATTTGATTAAAATAGTGGGAGCCATGATCATTTAATGCAAGTCCAAATTAAATGATTGAAGTAGTACGAATCTGCTTTCTTGGTTGTTGTAGATCAATGGCTACGAATAGTAGCAGATGGCCACTGTGATCTATCCTAGAAAGGGATAAGTTGGTTGGACCAACTTAATGGACTGGTATTGAAACATGAGGATCGCCCTCAAAGCTCGAGAGGAAGCTATATGTCCTTGGGCAGCCTATTCCTGAGCCACTTCCATGCTCAGCCTCAGTGGCTGAGAAGGATGCTTTTAATAAGTATTAGGCAGTTACTTTGGAGGTTGCTAATTTGATGCTAACATATCGCCTGAATTACAAGGGCAATATGATCGGAAGAGTGCTTTTAAGATTATTTATAATCCAAGGCAGATCTTCGACGAAAGTAGACATTCAATGTGTTCAGCCAAAAGGCTTAACTAAGACATTGAAGATTAAAATGGAAAACGTCAGGAATAATTGGTGCTATTCATGTGGAGTGCCAACTCACATGATTGACATTGTTCGACTTCAGAACGAGGAGAAGAGAAGCAAGGCTTCATCTTCTGGCTCAGGTATTTATGTTACCGAAGTCAACCTTTCTACTTATATGTCATGGGTATTGGATACCGCATGCGGAGCTTATATTTGTACAAATATGCAAGGGCTCAAAAGAAGTAGATCAGTGCGGCCTAGAGAGATTGACCTACATGTTGGAAATGGAGCACAGGTTGCTGCTGTTGCTGTAAGACTTTTTACGCTCTCCCTGCCTTCTGGACTTCAGTTAGAGTTAGATCATTGCTATTATGTACCTTCTCTTACCAAAACATTGTATCTATTCTTTGCTTGAGAAGGAAAGGATTTAAATTTGAAATAAAAGAGGACTCTTGTTCTTTTTCATTTGCAAATGTGTTTTATGGGAAGGTACCTTATGCAATGGATTATATGTCTTGGACATGGATAACTCTATATGTAACATAAATCATAAAAGGATCAAACTGAGTGGTTCAGTTGGTGTGTACCTTTGGCATTGTCAATTAGCCCATATAAACAATAATTGCATTCAACAACTTAATGCAAATGGATTGTAAGATTCAACATCCTTGGAGGAGTTTGATACTTGTGAGCCTTGTTTATTAGGAAAGATGATAAAATCGCCTTTTACTAAGATTGGTGAGTGGGCAAGAGGTTTGTTGGATCTCATACATAGTAATGTGTGCTGGCCATTTAGTAAATAAGCTAGAGGAGGGTACAACTACTTCATCACATTTACTGATGACTTCAGTAGATATGATTATGTCTATTTGATGAGACATAAGTCCGAATCCTTTGAGAAATTTAAAGAGTTCAGACATGAAGTAGAGAACCAGCTTGGTAGATCTATTAAGACTCTTCGATCAGATCGTGGTGGAGAGTACCTGAGCGGTGAGTTCTTTGACTATCTTAGACTGTGTGGGATTCTATCCCAACTCACTCCTCCTCAAACACCTCAATGGAATGGTATGTCTGAGAGGAGAAATCAAACCTTGTTGGACATGGTTTGATCTATGATGAGTCATGCAACTCTACCACCCTCATTTTGGGGCCATGCACTTGAGACAGCTTCTCTCATACTGAATAATGTTCCATCTAATAGTGTCTCCAAGATGCCATATGAGGTATGGAGTGGGAGACGCCCAAATCTCTCCTTTATCAGAGTCTGGGGATGTGAGGGTTATGTCAAACGTCAGGATTTTAGCAAGCTAGAACACAAATCTAATATAACTAGCAGATACCAATCTAATCCAGTTCTGTAGCACTGGGTGACTGTAAAGAACATTCTATGTTTGTAAGAAAAACTAAGGAGTGGTTCTTGGTCTATGGCAGATAGGAAGAGCTCAGTGTTTGGGGCTACACTGAGTCATCATTCTAGTCTGACCTTGATGACTTAAGATCGCAGACAAGCTATGTGTTCAGATTAAGTGGTAGTGCTATGAGCTGAGAGAGCTCTAAGCAGTCCATTGTAGCTGATTCTACAACCGAGGCTGAGTATATAGTTGCTTATGAAGCAGCCAAAGAAGCCGTTTGGATGAGGAAGTTCATTTCTGAACTTCAGGTGGTTCCAACTACTGTGGATCCGAGTGAGCTCTATTGTGACAACAATAAAGCGATGGCACAGACAAAGGAACCATGGTCTCATCAAAAATCCAAACACATACTGAGGAGATTTCACTTGATCTTAGAGATCATTGACAGAGATGATGTCAAGATAAACAGAGTTGACATAGACAATATTCTAGTAGACCCACTGACCATGGCTTTGGCGTAGCAAAAGCGTATTAGTCATACGAGTGACATGGGGTTGAGATTTCTCAACAACTAAGTCTAAGTGAAAGTGGGAGATTGTTGGTGTATATGCCCTTGGACCCATTGTTGGTCCATCTTGTACTACTTGACATTGATATTAATATATCATTCTGGTATTGTTGTTATTATGCTATGTTTACATTTGCGATTATGTACATGGATAATAATGTCCCTGGAGATAGATTGAATCTGTGCTCAAACGGTGTGTCCCTAGTCAAGTACCTGAGTGGATAAGGGACAGCTCTAGAACATGTGAGAATAATACATGAGTTGGTTAGACACAGGGTGCTAACATAGGCATATGGGTATATCATTAATGGATATACTGGACTGACCCACTGTGAGGCTCTAACTTGGTGTCATGAGTTAAAGTCACAAGTGACAGGAGATGCATTGATCCTTTGACTTGAGGTCATTGACTCTTCTATATGGTTAGGGACATGCTTTGATACAACCTAACACCTCGCCGTAGCAGGGAGGTCATAACGGTTGTTATTGGGTATGTCACGACCCATATGAGAAGATTAATGGACAGACATAGGATTTGCCCCTTCCTGCGGGAAGCTTGATATCCATGGGGCCCCCGTATGGTTGCATGACTGAAAGTGTATGACCATACCCAGGTGAAAGCCTGATCTAGTCATGACCATGAGATTGGGTGAAAATAAAGTGGTGGCACACTTTGTCCAATCGGATATTTGAAAGTCCCTAAGATAAGGGGGGTCCCCTTCAAGGGGGAGCGCAAAGGGGATGAAACCCTAAAGATGGGGGCGCATGAAATCTTTCATGGGGTTTCATGTAGAT
>JANTFE010019937.1:0-10804 GCA_027562315.1 Costus pulverulentus
TTATTACTTCGATAGTTCCGTGCACTTGCGGAAGCCTATCAAGTTTTTGGCGCCGTTGCCGGGGATTAGTCCAAGGTACACACGTGCCAGACTTGTAGTGTTCCCTTTTGGGCTTTCAAAAACTTACCAACTTGGCATGGAATTGAAATATCTTCAGGGTCCCTTACCTTTGTTATATTAGTGTTCTCGCTCACCTGGTTTTCCTTTACATCAGACTTACCGCCTTCAGGTTTTCTTTGATATGTTTTTCTTAACCTATAGGGAAAAGGAATTGGAGGAACATATGCAGGCGGACCTACATATTTCTCTTCTTCCCCTTTCTCCTCATAATTTTCTTGATCGAAAGCAATGCTTGCAGATAGATCAATAGGTTCTTCATTGGGCTCTCCAGGTGTCTCATCGTATTCGGCGCTTATTAGAGTGACCGCATTAATGTGCTCCCTGGTATTCATCTTAGGCTGTCCCGGCAGTCTCCCTGTAGGTCTGCTAGCTGTACTAGCCTGCTATGCAATCTGGTTTTCCAACATCTTGTTGTGGGTAGTCAGGGCTTCCACACAAGATGTTAGTTGCCTGATCTGGTCAGCAAGGTCGTCATTCTCTTCTGTTGTTTCATAACAACTTCCAGCATGGAATCAAAGTTCGACTTAGGGGACTGCCCGTATTTACTTTATTGAAGGCCCGGTGGTGGCCTGTTATTATGCTGAGAATATTGAGGAGGAACTTGCTCTTGATTATTTTTGTAGGACAGGTTGGGGTGGTTTCTCCATCCTGGGTTGTAAGTTGAAGAATATGGATCATTCGTGGGCCTATGATTGAAATTCCCCACAACATTGGCTTTCTCCTGATTAGACTCCTCTTGTGATGAAGCTATGATTTGACATTCAGATGAATTGTGTCCTGTTACACCTCATACATCACAAGAGACTGCATTAACTGCACTAGATGGAAAAGACAAAGAATCTATCTTCTGAACCAAAGAATCTACCTTAGCCGCCAGTGTTGTCAAGGGATCATTGTGGTACTTACAAAACCCTGTGGAAGTAGTGTTCTGCTCACTCGACCAGTTGTTATGGTTCAAGGCCATGTCCTCAAGTAAAGCAGTTGCTTCTTCCAAGTTCTTCTCATGATCGTCCCTCCAGCCGCAGCGTCCACCATCAATCTGGTGTTATAATCCAATCCATTGTAGAATAAGTGGATTAAAATCCATTCCTGAAATCCGTGGTGCAGGCACATGCGTTGGAGCTCTTTGAAGCGTTCCCAGGCGTCATAAAGCGATTCTCCCTCTTGTTGTGCAAAAGATGTGATCCTGTTGCGCAGTTGAACGATTTTGCTAGGCGGGAAATATTTGTTCAAGAATGCTTTAGATAGCTCCTCCCAAGTGGTGATAGATCCTGCTGGTATCGAGTACAACCAAGCTCTAGCGCAATCCCTGAGAGAAAACAGAAATAGTCTTAGTCTTATCACATCAGATGAAACTCTGTTAACTTTGGCAGTATCGCAATATTCAAGAATAATAGCTAAATGAAGATTTGGGTCCTGATTTGGGGAACCCCCAAATTGATTTTGCTGGACCATCGTCATTAGCGCTGGCTATAGTTCAAAGTTGTTCGCATCTACGTTAGGTCGAATGATGCTAGAATTGAACCCTTGTATGTTTGGCACCGCAAAGTCCCTCAAAGATTGATTGTTCTGGTTCGCCGCCATCTCTCCTTCTTGAGAGATATTTTTTGTTTCAAATTGCAATCTCCTTCGAAGGCGAAAGGTGCGCTCAATTTCTAGGTCTTCTAGAAACAGAGCACTGTTGGGAAACGCCGGGGATTTAAAACTTTTACAGACAAGCACAGCGGAAGCAATCCCCGAAATAGGCCAATCCCAAAAACCCAGAAGATCGAGTCTTGCGAGGGAATCGATACGGTGAGTAGGAGATGATACCTTGAAGCGAATCAAGATATGCGATGTAGGTGCCCAAGTGTGCGCCCTCTGCAGTCTCGCACACAACCGAATCTGGAGTCCTCTTCTTCCACACCCAGTGCTAGCCTCGGGAGACTTCCTCAATCACTTGCGCCAACTCCAGAGGAGATGCCAAGTAGAGGAGATGGAGCTTCGTCAGAGTCCAACTCTCGAAGCACTCCAACGTGATCCGAATAGGAATCAACCCAAGCCAATGTCCAACATTGGGGAGGAGGGTGACAAGGAGCTTGCAAGAACTAAACCAAGTAAGGAGGAGAGTCCAACTCTCTCAATGGCCGAATATCTCAAGAGTGGCGACAAGGGGAAGAGGAGGGGAAGAGGGGCGACAAGGGAAGAGTGGGGAGTTTTATACACTTGAATAGGTGCACTTCTTCTCAAGTGAAGAGGCGCACCTCTTCATGAAGAGACACACCCCTTCAAGAGATCAAAACCAATTTCCCACTCTAAGCCAAAGCCAATTCACCCACTCCAAGTAAAATCCCATTCGCCTTCTCCAAGGAAGAAGCTCCAAGCTTCTCACTTTAAGTGAGATGTCCAACTTGGATTTGTCCACCTCAAGGAAATGCGCCAAGCTCACTCCAAGTAGCTTGCGCCATTCCATTTGGCCCATTGGCCCAAATGGCTGATTGAGCCCATTTGGCCTATTAGCCCAACTTGGTCTATTGGGCCAATTTGGCCCAAATGGCCCATTGGGCCCATTTGGCCTACTAGGCCCAAAAAAACAAGTTAGCTCCAAATGATTCCTTTCATCTCATCTAGCACAGTGGTGCTGATTGATTATCCCAAACAGATATGAGTTATCCAATAACTTAATCAATAAGCTAACCGATCAATACGAGAACCTGAGTTTCAAGTTGTGCGACCCTATAGGTTCCTCAGACGTTGGCAGTGATGAACTCAGTCATCACAAGTAGTGATTGGCACCTAGCAGTGCATCGCTGCTACCCAAGTCATTAGAATGGATATCTGCATCGACATCCCCATCATCGTAACAAGATACCGATGCATTACAGTCTCTTTGCCGAACTGATATCCGATTGGACGAAGTGTGTCACCACTTTATTTTCACCCAATCTCATGGTCATGACTAGATCAGGCTTTCACCTGGGTATGACCATACACTATCAGTCATGCAACCATAGGGGGGCCCCGTGGATATCAAGTTTCCCGCATGAAGGGGCAAATCCTATGTCTGTGCATTGATCTTCTCATATGGGTCGTGACATACCCAATGATAATCATTATGACCTTCCAGCTACGATGAGGCATTAGGTTGTATCAAAGCATGTCCCTAACCATATAGAAGAGTCAATGACCTCAAGTCGAGAGATCAATGCATCTCCTATCACTTGTGAGCTTAACTCATGACACCAAGTTAAAGCCTCACAACAGGTCGGTCCAGTATATCCACCACTGATATACCCATATGCCTGTGTTAGCACCCCGTGCGTAACTAGCCCACATACTAGTCTCACATGTACCAGAGCTGTCCCTTATCCACTCAGGTACTCGACTGGGGACACACCGTTTGAGCACAGATACAATCTGTCTCCAGGGACATTATTATCCATGTACATAATCACATATGTATGCATAGCATAATAACGATAATGCCAGAATGATATATTAAATATCCATGTCAAGTAGTACAAGATGGACCAACAACGGGTCCAAGGGCATATACACCAACAATCTCCCACTTGCACTTAGACTTAGTTGAATCTCAATCGTATGTCCCTCGCATGACCATCATGCTTCTGCTGCGCCAAAGCCTTGGTCAGCGGGTCTACTAGATTATTGTCTGTGTCAACTCTGCTTATCCTGACATCACCTCTATCAATGATCTCCCAGATCAGGTGAAATCTACTGAGAATGTGTTTGGATTTTTGATGAGATCGTGGTTCCTTTGCCTGTGCCATTGCTTTATTGTTGTCACAATAGAGATCAATCGAATCGATAGCAGTTGGAACCACCTAAAGTTCAGAAATGAACTTTCGAATCCTAACGGCTTCTTTGGCTGCCTCAGAAGCAACGATATACTCAGCCTCGGTCGTAGAATCAGTTACAATGGATTGCCACTCAATCTGAACACATAGCCTACCTGCGATCTGAAGTCATCAGGGTCAGACTGGAACGATGCCTTAGTGTAGCCCTGAACACTGAGCTCGTCCTATCCCCCATAGACCAAGAATCATTCTTTAGTTCTTCTCAGAAACATAGAATGTTCTTTACAGCTACTCAGTGCTGCAGACCTAGATTGGATTGGTATCGGCTGGTTATGCTCACAGCATAAGCCACGTCTGTTCTAGTACACAACATCGCGTACATGATCGAACCTACTACCGAACCATAGGGCACTCGACTCATGTCATCCCTCTCAGCCTGTGTGATGGGACACTGGCTCTTGGAGAGAATAAGGCCACGTCTCACTGGAAGACATCCTTTCTTAGATTGCTCTAAGCTGAACCTCTCTAGGACCTTATCAATGTAAGTACTCTGACTAAGGGCCAGGAGCTTCTTCGATCTATCCCAGTAGATCCTCACGCCTAGGATATAGGCAGCCTCCCCTAAGTCTTTCATCTCAAAACACTTCCCCCACCATGTCTTCACAACTTGAAGAGTAGGGATGTCATTTCCGATGAGTAGTATATTGTCGACACACAGGACCAGAAATGTCACCAAGCTCCCACTGAATTTACTGTAAACACAGGCATCATCTTCGCTCTTGATAAAGCCGTAATCTCTTACTGCTTCATCAAATCGAAGATTCCAACTTCGAGAGGCTTGCTTTAATCCATAAATGGATCTTTTTAGCCTGCATACCTTATTGGCCTCTGCAGGATGGATGAAACCATCAGGTTGTGTCATAAACACATCCTCTGTCAGCTTCCCGTTAAGGAATGTTGTCTTTACATCCATCTGCCATATCTTATAATCATGATATACAGCTATAGCAAGCATGATTCGAATGGATTTGAACATGGCAACTGGCGAGAAGGTTTCATCATAGTCCACCCCATGAACTTGTCTGAATCCTTTAGCCACAAGTCTACCCTTATAGGTAACTATGTTGCCATCCATGTCAGTCTTCCTCTTGAAGACCCATTTACACCCTATAGGTTTTACCCCATCAGGTAGCTCAACCAAATCCCAAACTTGGTTAGCCAACATGGAATCCATCTCGGATCTCATGGCCTCAAGCCATTTCTCGGAGTCCGATCCAGCGACCGCCTCATCATAGGTCCTGGGTTCAAACTTAATGATGAAGATCCTGTCATGTTGGGTCGGCAGCGACCCGTACCTCTCAGGTGCACGACGAATCCTCCCAGATCTACGCAGGGCTTGTGTCTGAGCTTCTGGTTGCCCAGCAACTGGTGCAAGTGGCTCAGGTTCCACCTCAGTGTCTTGTGGTTGCACTTGGACCTCGTCCAAGTCAAACTTACTCCCACTGACTTCTTTCATGAGAAATTCTTTCTCTAGAAAGACAGCACCTCGAGCAACAAAAACTTTGTTCTCACTGGGAACATAGAAGTGATATCCTTTAGTTTCCTTAGGATATCCCATAAACACGCATTTATCAGATCTGGGTTCTAGCTTGCTAAAATCTTGACATTTGACATAAGCCTCACATCACCAGACTCTGATAAAGGAGAGATTTGGGCGTCTCCCACTCCATACCTCGTACGGAATCTTGGAGACACTCTTAGATGGAACATTATTCAATATGAGAGAAGCTGTCTCATGTGCATGACCCTAGAATGAGGGTGGTAGAGTTGCATGACTCATCATAGATCAGACCATGTCCAACAAGGTACGATTTCTCCTTTCAGACATATAATTCCATTGAGGTGTTCTAGGAGGAGTGAGTTGGGATAGAATCTCACACTCTCTAAGATAGTCAAAGAACTCACCGCTCAGGTACTCTCCACCATGATCTGATCGAAGAGCCTTAATAGATCTACCAAGCTGGTTCTCTACTTCATGTCTGAACACCTTAAATTTCTCTAAGGATTCGGACTTATATCTCATCAAATAGATATAACCGTATCTACTGAAGTCATTAGTAAATGTGATGAAGTAGTTGTACCCTCCTCTGACTTGTTTACTGAATGGCCCACACACATCACTATGTATGAGATCCAACAAACCTCCTGCCCTCTCACCAATCTTGGTGAAGGGTGCTTTTGTTATTTTCCTTAATAAACATGGCTCGCAAGTATCAAACTCCTCAAAGGAGGTTGAATCTAACAATCCATTTGCATTGAGTTGTTGAATGCGATTCTTGTTTATATGGGCTAATCGACAATGCCAAAGGTACGCACCAACTGAACCACACAGTTTGATCCTTTTATAATTTATGTTACATATAGAGTTATCCATGTCCAAAACATATAATCCATTACACAAGGTACCCTTCCCATAAAACACATTTGTAAATGAAAAAGAACAAGAGTCCTCTTTTTTTTTTCAAATTGAAATCCTTTCCTTGCCAAGCAAGGGATAGATACAATGTTTTTTGTAAGAGAAGGTACATAGTAGCAATTATTTAACTCTAGTTGAAGTCCAGAAGGCAGGGAGAGCGTCAAAAGTCCTACGGCAACAGCAGCAACCTGTGCTCCATTTCCAACACGTAGGTCAATCTCTCCAGGCCACACCAATCTACTTTTCCTGAGCCCCTGCATATTTGTACAAATATGAGCTCCGCATGTGGTATCCAATACCCATGACATAGAAGTAGAAAGGTTGACTTCGGTAACATAAATACCTGGGCCAGAAGACGAAGCCCTGCTTCTCTTCTCCTCGTTCTAAAGTCGCACCATGTCCTTCAACATGTGAGGTGGCCCTCCACATGAATAGCACCTGTTATTCCTGATCCTTTCCATCTTTAGTTTCAGGTCTTTGGTAAAACCTTTCGGCTCACCACACTGAATGATTACTTTAGGATGGTTGAGCTCAACCAATTCATTAAAGAGCTGCCTTAGATTAGAAATAATCTCTGAGGCCGAGCATGGAAGTGGCTCATGAATAGGCTGCTCAAGGACATAGAGCTTCCTCTCGAGCTTAAGGACAATCCTCAAGTTTTGATACTAGTCCATCAAGTTGGATCAAACCAACTTGTCCCTTTCTAGGATAGATCGCAGTGACCATCTGCTATTGTTCGTAGCCATTGATCTACAACAACCAAGATAGCAGATTAGTACTACTTCAAATCATTTAATCTGGACTTGCATTAAATGATTATGGCTCCCACTATTTTAATCAAATTGACAACCCACAAAGTCAATCGGGAAATCCGAGATTTCCTAGTGAGATAGGATCCCTATTCCACACGAGGCTTTGCGTCCCACCCTAGTGGGACGAGATGCACAAAGTGACTCATGCTTCGTAAGGTAGGCATGCCGGCCGATTGCCCCCAGGGCAATTCCCTTTCTCAAGATAGTTCAAGCATTTCATGCCCAGCTAGGGCTGGAACAACACAAAACCTTAACCTCTCGAGACTGCCTCTAGAATTCCATCATGTGGCCACCACATATGAAATCTAGTCAAGTCTATCCTGACTGTTATGCCTAGGGCCAACGAGCTTCCTTGCTAGGGCACATCCAGGATTTTAACTGGACTCAGGAAACCATTACCACCACACGTCTTCTAAAGATAAGTGGGTGTGTCCCACTAGGGTGGGAAACAGTGCACAACACCACTGATCGATAGCTTGACGAGGGCTACGCATTAGAAGGCTATAGACTCAATATTATTTTGAGGGTTTTTGAGGTCCCATTCTCTTAGTTTTATCTTTTGTCTAACATTACAGGCATGCAATCCTATAGTGATAACAAAAGAATAAAACACAACCAGGCATGCTTTAGCAAATATTGAAAAACAGTAAACAAGCGATGTGTTCATAGCCTAATCAACGCAATGAACCATCACATGCCAAAGGATGTTCATGCTTGACCTAGGTGACAAGCCCCAACAAGACTTAACCTAGCCACCACCAAGCTTTATCTTCAAGTGCGGCTTCAAGGTCCTCCACACCAAGGCATAGCACACAAACCATAGGGTTCGGCCAAGACCTTGATGGCTCCTCCATACATGATGCGCCATCATGCTTGTGCCAAGAGAGATAGCTCACCAACCCTACGATTTGGCCAAGAACTTACTTGCGCCACCAAGCAAGATGCGCCATCATGGTTGACGCGCCAAGATGTAAGCTTCAAGAGGGATGCGCCCTTAATCTTCTTTGCGCGTTTACAAAACAAAAAGAAAAAGTGGCACGCAGGCCTCACACAGAATACGTCACAGGCATACAAGGGGTTTGACTATGACCACAGCACGATGCACAATCATCTCATACTTTTCTATATGCTCATGAAAACATAAAACTTCAGTTTTAGTTTCCTTAGAAAACATGTCTTTCAACCTCAACGTCTGTCCGCAAATCTAGGACTTTTCGTTTCTCTCAGGAGTCCACAAGTGACGCATGCATGCTCCAAGCACGCTTGTCGTCTACCCTTGCAATCCTTAACCTGCCAAGATTAGGACAACCATATGCCCATAATCTTCGACAAGTCCCACACAGTCGGACTATCCTACATGCGTGGGGAGAAATTAATCCTCTCACATATGGGTCTAACCCACCATGTGAAGAAAGCAAAAAACAAAAGAGATCGAATGGATGTTAGGAATGAAAAACTTACAATTTTTCTTACTTACAAAAATTCATGCGCATATGCAATTTTTCAAAAAAAAATTCAGATGGCATGTGAGCATACAATAAAAGCATAAAACACCGTTTGAGTTCGCAAGATGGCTCTGATACCACTGTTGGGAAACCCAGGGGATTTAAAACTTTTACAGACAAGCACAACAAAAGCAATCCCCGAAATAGGCCAATCCCAAAAACCCAGAAGATCGAGTCTTGCGAGGGAATCGACACGGTGAGTAGGAGATGATACCTTGAAGCGAATCAAGAGATGTGATGCAGGCACCCAAGTGTGCGCCCTTTGTAGTCTCGCACACAACCAAACCGGGAGTCCTCTTCTTCCACGCCCGATCCTAGCCTCGGGAAGAAGATCCACGCCTTTGGGAGACTTCCTCAATCACTTGCGCCAACTCCAAAAGAGATGCCAAGTAGAGGAGATGGAGCTTCGTTAGAGTCCAACTCTCGAAGCACTCCAACGAGATCCGAACAGGAATCAACCCAAGCCAAAGTCCAACTTTGGGGAGGAGGGTGATAAGGAGCTTGCAAGAACTGAACCAAGTAAGGAGGAGAGTCCAACTCTCTCAATGGCCGAATATCTCAAGAGTGGCGACAAGGGGAAGAGGGGCGACAAGGGAAGAGTGGGGAGTTTTATACACTTGAATAGGTGCACCTCTTCACAAGTGAAGAGGCGCACCTCTTCATGAAGAGACGCACCCCTTCAAGAGATCAAAACCAATTTCCCACTCTAAGCCAAAGCCAATTTGCCCACTCCAAGTAAAATCCCATTCGCCTTCTCCAAGCAAGAAGCACTAAGCTTCTCACTTTAAGTGAGATGTCCAACTTGGATTTGTCCACCACAAGGAAATGTGCCAAGCTCACTCCAAGTAGCTTGCGCCATTCCATTTGGCCCATTAGCCCAAATGGCTTATTGAGTCCATTTGGCCTATTAGCCTAACTTGGTCTATTGGGCCCATTTGGCCTACTAGGCCCAAAAAAGAAGTTAGCTCCAAATGATTCCTTTCATCTCATCTAGCACAGTGGTGCTGATGGATTATCCCAAACAGATCTGAGTTATCCAATAACTCAATCAATAAGCTACCCGATCAATACGAGAACCCGAGTTTCAAGTTGTGAGACCCTGTAGGTTCCTCAGACGTTGGCAGTGATGAACCCAGTCATCACAAGCTGTGATTGGCACCTAGCAGTGCATCGCTGCTACCCAAGTAATTGGCATGGATATCAGCATCGACATCCCCATCATCGTAACAAGATACCGATGCATTACAGTCTCTTTGCCAAACTGATATCCGATTGGACAAAGTGTGTCACCACTTTATTTTCACCCAATCTCATGGTCATGACTAGATCAGGCTTTCACTTGGGTATGGCCATACTCTCTCAGTCATGCAACCATAGGGGGGCCCCGTGGATATCAAGCTTCCTGCAGGATGGGGCAAATCCTTTGTCTGTCCATTGATCTTCTCATATGGGTCGTGACATAACCAATGACAACCGTTATGACCTCTCTGATACGGCGAAGCGTTAGGTTGTATCAATGCATCTCCTATCACTTGTGAGCTTAACTCACGACACCAAGTTAAAGCCTCACAGCTGGTCGGTCCAGTATATCCACCTCTGATATACCCATATGCCTGTGTTTGTACCCCGTGCGTAACCAACCCATATACTAGTGATGCAGGAGCAAACAAGCCTATGGATACACTTGGGGACGGCCCAAATCCCCTGAAAGACAGTGAGGAAGACTCCCCAGGATGTGGGGAAAAGACGGCCAGGATTTCAGCATGATCGGAGCTCACAGGACCCAGACACGGCCGTGACACGGTCACTCCGGGACACGAACGTCGACACGGCCAGAGACACGGCCGCAACCGCGAAGTCTGCTTCCGAACACGGCCGTGAATGAGAACACGGCCAGGCCGTGATGAAGAATACGGCCCGTAAAACTAGTTACGGCCTCGACGGCCCTGCCGTGAAATCAGCGCAGCATTCTGTGGATTTTGGCACCAGTGAACACGGCCGTGAAAGAGAACACGGCCAGGCCATAATGAAGAATACGGCCCGTAAAACCAGTTACGGGCCTGGCGGCCCTGCTGTTAAATCAGCACAGCATTC
>JANTFE010002002.1:2632-40315 GCA_027562315.1 Costus pulverulentus
ACTAATTGTCTTCAAAATTGATCAAAACTCAAGAGGATACAATTTCTCCTTTTGTGAATATTGATTTATAGTGAATTTAATATTAATCATTGCACCTTTAGTGATGCACGATATACATACCTAACACATCTAAGTTATCTTATAATAAAACTTATCAAAATTTTCACAATTTTTTTACTATTTTTAAATTAATGTTCTTAGTAAGTTAGAGTGACATGTAATTTACATATCAAATGAATATAAAGCAGAACGACTTTATCATTTTTCAACATTTAATTTCAAAATAATTAGTACTCTCATGATTCCATGAACCATTTTTTTAGTTAGAAAGCAATTTCCATTTATTATGTTTGTGAATATTAACTTTGATTATTATAATTTGTTAGAGGAACATGAAAATTTATGAAAGAAAAATAGATTTTTATTATTAATTTATTATAATGAATTAAATTAAAACCATGTTTCCCTTATTATTAAAAGTCTATCATTCACAAATGGCTTCGCTTTCAAAATTATATATCTATATCCATCTTCTTTGAATATATAGATGATAGTTGTACAAGGGAAAATCGTTAGAATAAATATCTCATTCGAATTTATTGAAAAGATCGTAATTTACTTAAATTCATGAGTAGAAAAATCCTATTGCTAAAATCCACTTAATCTGAAGATGAGTTTTTTTTTTAAAAAAAATACTAATAAATTCAATGAAATTTTATTAGAATAGAACTCTTAATTCTCCTATATCATGATGATGCTCTATTCTGTATAAAACTATAACAACTTAGTTATTCTATTTATTATGCATGAAAATGAAATGTACATAATAACAATAAATTGATAATGATGAAAGTGCAAAATTTACTCAAATATCAATTATCCAACGGATCAAAAAAATGGGGAGAAGCAAGGTTATAAGAGTTGCAATGGAAATTACTAGAGATAAGACAAGGACAATAACAAGGCTATGCTTTAGTTGGGTTGTGGCCTTGATGTAAAATAATTTAGTATTCAATACTATAAAGAGAGCATCTTGCTTGATTTTCATAGGATATGTTTGTCCACCTATTTAAATGAAGCATAATAATAACTCCTTCAATAACTTTTTAACGTACCCTAATGTGTTATAAATGTGGAATGTAGTAATTTATTATGAAAATGTTCAGGACAATTTGCAAAAAAAATACTACTTAATGAGAATGAGATATGATGACAAAAAAATATTTTTTGAACTTATTATTTTAGATAGTTGTCTTTAAAACAAATATGAGATTTAGTTGTAAAAAATTACTAAGAGTAATAAAATTTCTTAGATGAACAACAAAATTAATGAGATAAAATTATATTTTATTATTATGCTTTGAAAATGAGTCTTCCAAATAGTTGATACAAAGATGTGCACAATTCTTTAAAAAAATGTTTCTCGCACATCATTAAAACGTCTGCCATGTGCAAATGGCTTCACCTTCAAAATTATATAATCATATCCATTTTGTCTAGATAAACGGATGGTAGCTGCTTAAAGTAAAATAATTAGAATAACTATCTTTGTTGAGTTTATTAGAAAGATTTTAGTGTATACAAAATGATGTGTAAAAAATCATATAGTGAGAATATACTAAATATGAAGATATGTGTTTTTTCATCATTTGAACTAATAAATTCATTGTATTTTGTTCAAAAAAAAACACTTAATTCTCCCTACATCTTGAGGATGTTATACAGCAAAGAAAAGTAAAATTACAAGTTAAATATTTTATTAACATGTGTGAAAATGAATAGTCTATTATAACAATATAATGATAATGAGGAAAGTATTAAATTTACTCACAGATAATATTGTTTGAAGGATCATTATTTGATGGTGAGGGAGAGTTAAGGTCATAAGAAGTTGCATTGGAAATTACTAGAGAGATGACAAGCACAGTAGCAAGGTTAAGCTTTAGTTGGCTTGTGGCCATGATGTAAAATACTTTAGTATTCGATATTACAAAAAGAGCACCTTGCTTGATTTTCATATGATATATATTTCTATGTATTTAAATGAAAATAAATAATAACTGCCAATGCATATTTCAAATGAGCACATGTTACACCCTGAAACTAAGAATCTATTATTACTTTAGAATCTAGGAACAATAATATAAGTTTGACTGCTACAAAAATTCTTTTTACAAATACAGACATCACAGTACACTTTTACAACTCTCAGATCTCAACTAATAACTTTTAAGTACAGGAATCACAATTCTTCAAGAATATGCCATCAAGCAATATTTTAATCCAAGCCTTGATTTCCTTAGTCCAGATCAGTACCTGCAGTATCAACAAGACTCAGTAAAACATTACTGAGTAAGCCTCTCCCCAGAAGAAAGGGTGGTCCCTTAGATTCAAAGGAGGGGAAACTAGCAAGAAGCATAAACAATAAAACTGTAATAAACTAAATACTAAAAACTGTGAACTGGAACTAGAAACTGAAACTAAATATTGGGAACAAAAAATGATAAATGAAACTGAAAACTATAATGCAATTAGATAAACTGATTTGACTAGGTTATCTGTATCAAATATGAAAACTGATACGATGCATAAATCAACTGTGAGCAATACCTACTGGCTTGTGGGGTCGTCACCCCGAATACGCATGATAAGGTGTATCACACCTTACATTGTGAACACACTCGCTACCATGCATCACGAATCCCGATGCATGCTACTTGGGACCCCGATCTGTCCACAGAGTGGATACTACTAGGTATGTGCTCAATATAATATGTAACTGTCCACACACGTGGATACTAGAAAACTGGTTATGTTGTCCACAACATGGATACTGATGAACTGATTATGCAAATATGCAACTGGTATACAAAAGTGCAAAACTAATATGTCAACTTGCTACTCTTCGATATGCATAGGATACTATATTATTTGAGTCAATGGAAATAAAGACAATAAACCTTCTTCTACAGAAATCTGGTTCGAGGTCTTACCTTTGAAAAGCCAAGAAAATAAGTTATCAAATGAAACAAGCCAAACATTGGATCAACCGCTCTGAAACATAGATTTGTACATGAACTTCATCAAATAAGATTCAAACTTGAAAACAGAGACCACCAACAGAAGCGAAACATCTCAAAACCTAAGGAACCAACTTTGGATCAAATAAAATGGAACCAAAAGCCATCGAACCAGACTGAATTACGGTGAACCGATCAGATTCACGCTGAACCAAACCAAACCAAAACTTGAAACCAAAATTACACAAAATATACGAAGAACCTAGGGACACACAGGATACCATTAGATGGGAAATTTCACAAGCTTTCCAACAGCTACCTGAATGGGCCAGGATTCGACCGAATTAGGATCAAACCGAACCAAAAACTAAAACTGGGCTGAAATTGAAATTGAACCGCTCAATCTGTTGAGCTGGTTCAAATCAATTCCAAAACTCAGCCGGCCGGGTTTATTTCCAAATAAATTGGACCAATCCCTAAAACCAAACAGAACCAGCCGCTCGCCCGTGCCGCCAGTTCGCCGCCGTGCAAGGCTGCTGGACTTTCATCAACGCTTGCGCCGGTGAGCTCCTGAGGGCGCGTTGAGCGTCTGTTCGACTCCAAACTTCGCCAGTAAACTCTAGACGAAGAAGGGAAGCTCCTGTGGTGGCTGCGGCGAGCTTTTGACCTACGTTCGAAGCTCTCGCAGTAGCCAAACCTATCGACGATGGCGCCGCCGCCGTCGACACTCAAAATTGCACCAAAACTTAACATAACATCACGAAAACTTCACAGAAACAAGCTTACCTTGCTACGAAGCCATATCGTAAACCTGGAACAGAAAACGCGTATCGAAGAAGGTGCTGGAGAACTGAAACTCAAGGCGGCGCCGCTCGAACTCCGGCGACTAGTTCTAGCGTAATTTCTCCCTCCAGACGGCATGTCACGGCATGAAGGTGTTATATCCCAAGTTTTTGAAAAATAATTTTAGAAAATCAAAATTTGAATTATGGATTTTTAGAGATTTTTCTGGAATTTTTCTGAATTTTTAAAAGGGTAAAAAATTGTTTTTGATTAAAAAGTTAGATTTGCGCTCACAGGAGTTCGAACCCGCGTCGCGCTCGATTTCTCAACTTAGCCCAACCATCGGGCTAAGTTGTGTTTTGATAGTATTCCACAATGATTTTTGTTGATTTCAATTTAATCGATTTTGAGGACCGAGCAAACTCAGTCATCTTCCCCGTTGTTTTCGGCTACCAAGTCGTCGGCGGCCCTTGCTATTTTGGGACGCGTCTCGCATCTATTTCAGAGGGTTTCCATTCTATTATTTGCGAATCGAACCCTAGCCGATCTCCAAGCCCTGTCACGTCGTCAGGAGGCAAATTTCACGCTTAAACCAGTCGCCGGCGCAACCTCGCACTTCTGTTTTCCGATGCCTCCTTCAGCTCGTGTTTTCTGTTCCAGTGCTACGATATGGCTTCGTAGCAAGGTAAGTTTTCTTTCTAGAAGTTTTGGCAAAGTTCTGTTTCGGTTTCATTTGGTTTTGGTGTGTCGATGGTGGCGACGCCACCGTCGATAGTGGCGGCTATTGCGAGGGCTCCAACCGTGGGTCGAAAGCTCACCGCAGCCACCTCAGGAGCTTCCCTTCATCGTCGAGAGTTTTCTGGTAAACTCTGGAAGCGAATAGACGCTCGACGCGCTCTCAAGAGCTCGCCGGCACAAGCAACAGACGTAAGTCCGGCGGCCTTGCACGGCGGCGGTCGGGCGGTGCGAGCGAGCGGCTAACTCGGTTCGTTTTAGGGTTTGGGTTTGGGTTTATTTGAAATAAACCCGGCCGGATGAGTTTTGAAATTGATTTGGTCCAGCTCAACAGATTGAGCGGTTCAATTTCAATTTCGGCCCAGTTATTGAATTCGGACCGGTTCGACCTCGATTCGGTCGAATCTGGGCCGATTCAGGTAGTCGTTGGAAAGCTTGTAAAATTTCCTATCCAATGGTACCTAGTGTATCCCTTGATTCTTTGTGTATTTTGTGTAATTGTGGTTTCAAGCTTCGGTTTAGTTTCGTTCAGCGTGAATCTGACCGGTTCACTGCAATCCTGAGTGGTTCAGTGGGTTCTGTGTCTGGTTCGCTTGATCCAAAGTTGGTTCCTTAAGTTTTGAGATGTTTAGCTTCTGTTGGTGATCTCTATTTTTTATGTTTGAATCTTATTTGATGAAGTTCATGTATAAATCTATGTTTCAGAGCGGTTGATCCAGTGTTTGGCTTGCCTCTTTTGATAATAAGTTTTCTTGGCTTTTCAAAGGTAAGACCTCAAACCAGATTTCTGTAGATAAAGGTTTGTTATCCTTATTTCCGTTGACTCAGATGGTATATCATCTTGTACATATCAAAGATTTGCAAGTTGATTATTGACATATCAGTTTTGTACTTTGTATACCAGTCAAGTATGTTTCTAGCATGTTATTGTTATCAAAATCCACGTTTGCAAACAGTATATCTGCATAACCAGTTTCAAGTATCCACGTGTGTGGAGAGTTTCAGTTATCAAGTATCCACGAGAGTGGACAGTTGCATGTTATTGAGCACATACCTAGTAGTATCCACGTTGTGGACAGATCGGGGTCCCAAGTTAGCATGCACTGGGATTCGTGATGCATGGTAGCACGTGTGTTCACCATGTAAGGTGTGATACATCTTATCATGCGGATTCGGGGTGACGACCCCACAAGCCAGTAGGTATTGCTCACAGTTGATTTATGCATGGTATCAGTTTTCATATTTGACATAGATAACCCAGTTGCACCAGTTTATCTAATTGCTCATAGTTATGATGTGACAATTAACCCAGTTGATTCAATTTATCCAGTTGCAATATAGTTTTCAGTTTATAGCTTCTAGTTTTCAGTTTCCAGTTGCAGTTCCAGCTTTTAGTTGTTACAGTTTTATTGTTCATGCTTCTTGCTTGTTTTCCCTCCTTTGAATTTAAGGGATTACCCTTTTTTCTGGGGAGAGGCTTACTCAGCAATGTTTTGCTGAGTCTGGTTGATTTTGCAGGTACTGGTCTGGACTAAGGGATGGATTTAGAATATTACTTGATGGCTTATTCTTGAAGATTGTGATTCTTGCACTAAATAGTTATTAGCTGAGATCTGAATGTTGTAAAAAGTGTACTCTGATGTAAAGAGATTTTTTAATCAGTTTTTGTAGGAGTCAATCTTATGTTGTTGTTCCTAGATGTTAAAGTTATAATAGATCGCTTTAGTTATATTCTAGTCTTGGTGTACTAGGGTGTAAAAGAAGGTCTGCTAGGGTTCGATTCGCCTCCAAACGAGCCGAAGCCCTCTAAAATAGACGTGAGAAGCGTACCAAAATAGCAAGGGTGCGGCGGCGACTCAGTTGCCGCAAAAGACGGAGAAGACGACGATTCAACTTGTCACCCAAAACAAACCAAAATCTGAACCAAATAAAATACGCGCGGTTTAATATTGAAAACGCGAATTAGCTCAACGGTTGAGCTGAGCCACTACTTCTCGTGTGACATGGGTTTGAGCCTCCGTGAGCGCAAAGGAAAATTTTTAATAGAATAACTAATTTTTTAATCCTTTAAAAATTCAGGAAAAATTCAAGAAAATCCTTAAAAATCCAAAATTCAAATTTTGAATTTCTAAAATTATTTTTTTTAAAAAAAACTTGGGATATTACAATACTACCCGCTTAAAAGAATTTGGTCCTCCAAATTTACCAACAACATAAAGCTTTAAACTTGCGAAAGTACTAAAAATCCAAGAACTTGACCCGCTAAACAAAAAGTAAAAACAATTCATGCTTTAAACTGGTTAACTTATAGATGAAACTTGAGATCATAACAGAAAGAATCATCATGCAACTGGAATCCAACAAAGTGATAACACTCACCAACACCACCAAAGTGATAACAAAATCACAAACAGAAGTGAACAAAATCATAAACAAAAGTGGTCAACAACCACAAGCACAAACAAGGTCCTGGACTGGTCGGACTATAATATCCTCAACTTATACTGGCAAAATCTTGGAATCAATCTTTTCTTGTTTTCTTAATCTTTAGACCACAAAGCTTATCACCTAAACCTTTAAACAGGAAACTGAAACTTAACTTTCAACCATGATCTTTGAACTATGAAGCTTATGGTTTAATCTCACAAATCTTGTGTCCTACTATAGTCCATCAATCACTTAGGTTAATCAAAAAGGCAAATCATAATCCTTAGCAGTCTCCTTATATCCTAAGTTCCTAAAAGTTCACCTAGGATCTTAAGTTCTAGTTTAGGTTTTCCCTAAGCCTTAAACTATTCCTCTGATACCAAATTTTTACACCCTGAAACTAAGAATCTATTATTACTTTAGAATCTAGGAACAACAATATAAGTTTGACTGCTACAAAAATTCTTTTTACAAATACAGACATCAGAGTACACTTTTACAACTCTCAGATCTCAGCAAATAACTTTTAAGTACAAGAATCACAATTCTTCAAGAATAAGCCATCAAGCAATACTTTAAATCCAAGCCTTGATTTCCTTAGTCCAGACCAGTACCTGAAGTATCAACAAGACTCAGCAAAACATTACTGAGTAAGCCTCTCCCCAGAAGAAAGGGTAGTCCCTTAGATTCAAAGGAGGGGAAACTAGCAAGAAGCATGAACAATAAAACTGTAATAAACTCAATACGGAAAATTGTGAAATGAAAGCTAAAACTGAAACTAGAAACTGCAAAAGCTGGGAACTGAAAACAATAACTGAAACTAAAAACTATAATGCAATTAGATAAACTGATTTGACTAGGTTATCTATGTCAAATATGAAAACTGATACCATGCATAAATCAACTGTGAGCAATACCTACTGGCTTGTGGGGTCGTCACCCCGAATATGCATGATAAGGTGTATCACACCTTACATGGTGAACACACGCGCTACCGTGCGTCACAAATCCCGATGCATGCTACTTGGGACCCCGATCTGTCCACATAGTGGATACTACTAGGTATGTGCTCAATATTACATGTAACTGTCCACACACGTGGATACTAGAAAACTGGTTATGCTGTCCACAACGTGGATACCGATGAACTGATTATGCAAATATGCAACTGGTGTACAAAAGTGCAACTAATATGTCAACTTGCAACTCTTCGATATGCATAGGATACTATCTATTTGAGTCAACGGAAATAAAGACAATAAACCATCTTCTACAGAAGTCTGGTTCGAGGTCTTACCTTTGAAAAGACAAGAAAACTAGTTATAAAATGAAGCAAGCCAAACACTGAATCAACCGCTCAGAAACATAGATTTGTACATGAACTTCATCAAATAAGAATCAAACTTGAAAACAGAGACCACTAACTGAAGCGAAACATCTCAAAACCTAAGGAGCCAACTTTGGATCCAATAAACTGGACTGAATTATAGTGAACTGGTCAGATTCATGCTAAACCAAACCAAACCGAAACTGGAAACCAAAATTACACAAAATATACGAAGAACCTAGGGACACATAGGATACCATTAGATGGGAAATTTCACAAGCTTTCCAACGGCTACCTTTACCGGCCAGGATTCGACCGGATTAGGACCGGATTAGGGTCGAACCGGACCAAAATCTAGAACTGGGCCGAAATTGAAATTGAACCACTCAATCTGTTGAGCTGGTTCAAATCAATTCCAAAACTCAGCCAGCTAGGTTTATTTGTAAATAAACCGGACCAATCCCTAAAACCAAACCGAACCCGCCGCTCGCTCGCGCCGCCCGTTCGCCGCCGTGCAAGGCTGCCGGACTTTCGTCCGTCGCTTGCGTCGGCGAGCTCCTGATGGCGCGTCGAGTGTCTGTTCGACTCCAAACTTTGCCAGCAAACTCTCGACAACAAAGGGAAGCTCCTGCGGTGGCTGCGGCGAGCTTTTGACCTACGTTCGAAGCTCTCGCAGTAGCCAAACCTATCGACGATGGCACCGCCGCTGTGAACACTCAAAATAGCACCAAAACTTAACAGAACATCATGAGAACTTCATAGAAACAAGATTACCTTACTACAAAGCCATATCATAAACCTGGAACAGAAAACGCGTATCAAAGATGGTGGTAGAAAACTGAAACTCGAGGCAGCGCCGCTCGATCTCCGGCGACTGGTTCGAGCGTAATTTCTCCCTCCAGACGGCATGTCACGGCATGAAGGTCTGCTTGGGTTCGATTCGCCTCCAAATGAGCCGAAGCCCTCTAAAATAGATGCGAGACTCATCACAAAATAACAAGGGTGCGGTGGCAACTTAGTCGCCGCAAAAGACGGAGAAGACGACGATTCAACTCATCGCCCAAAACAAACCAAAATCTGAACCAAATAAAATACGCGCGTTTTAATATTGAAAACGCGAATTAGGTCAGCGGTTGAGCTGAGCCGCTACTTCTTGCGTGATGCGTGTTCCAGCCTCCGTGAGCGCAAAGGAAAAGTTTTAATAGAAAAATGATTTTTTTTTTAATCCTTTAAAAATTTAGGAAAAATTCAAGAAAATCCTTAAAAATCCAAATTTCAAATTTCAAATTTCTAAAATTATTTTTTTAAATAATTTGGGATATTACAGCACAGCTTTTGAAACATAAATTTTTTATTTTTAATAAATTATCTATTTAATTGCATGATCCTCCTACATGAGGATGAATTGATGAGGCAGTAAGAGATTACAACTTTACAAAAAGTGAAGATGACACCTATGTGTACAAAACATTTTGTGGGAGCTTGGTGACACTTCTGATTTTGTATGTCGACGACATACTACTCATCGGAAACGACATCCCTAGTCTTTAGGCTGTGAAGACATGGTTGGGGGAAGTGTTTCAAAATGAAAGTCCTAGGGGAGGCTGCAAATATCTTAGGCGTGAGGATCTACCGGGAGAGATCCAAGAAACTCCTGGCCCTTAGTCAGAGTAGTTACAATGATAAGGTCCTGGAGAGGTTCAACTTGGAGCAATCCAAGAAAGGATACCTTCATGTGAGACATGACCTTATTCTCTCCAAGAAGCTCCTGGCCCTTAGTCACAGGCCAGCTATGTGTTCAAGATGAATGGTGGCGCTGTATGCTAGAAAAGTTTCAAGTAGTCCACCATACCTAATTGTACGACCAAGGCTAAGTATGTCACTACTTCTGAGGCAGCCAGAGAAGCTGTTTGGATAAGAAAGTTTATTTCTGAACTTCAGTGGTTCCAACTGCTGTGGATTTGATTGATCTCTATTGTGACAACAATGGAGCAATAACACAAGCAAACGAACCACGGTCTCATCAAAAATCCAAACACATTCTTAGGAGATTTCACCTTATCAGAGAGATCATTGATTGGGGCGATGTCAAGATAAGTAGAGTTGATACAGACAACAATCTGGCAGACCTACTGACCAAGGCTTTGGCGCAATAGAAGCATGATGGTCATACGAGGGACATGGGGTTGAGATTTCTCAAAAACTAAGCCTATGTGCAAGTGAGAGATTGTTGGTGTTTATGCCATTGGACCCGTTGTTGGTCTATCTTGTATTACTTAACATTGATATTCTATATATATTTCTGTCATTATCGTTATTATGCTATGTTTACATCTGCGACTATGTACTTGCATGATAATGTCCCTAGAGACAGATTATAATTGTGCTCAAACTTATGTGCCCAATCAAGTACCTGAGTGGATAAGGGACAACTCTGGTACATGTGAACTGGACTGATCTGCTGTGAAGCTCTAACTTCGTGTCATGAGTTAACCTCACAATTGACAGGAGATGCATTGATCCCTTGACTTGAGGTCATTGACTCTTCTATATGGTTAGAGACATGCTTTGATATAGCCTAACACCTCATCGTAGTTGGGAGGCTATAACAGTTGTCATTGGGTATGCCATGACCCATATGAGAAGATTAATTGATAGACATAGGATTTTCCCCTTCCTGAGGGAAGCTTGACATCCATTGGGCTCCCCTATGGTTGCATGACTGAAAGTGTATGGCCATACCCAGGTGAAAGCCTGATTTAGTCATGACCATGAGATTGGGTGAAAACAAAGTGGTGACACACTTTGTCCAATCGGACATCAGCCTAGAAAAGAGACTATAATGCATCGGTATCTTGTTGCGACGATGGGGATGTCGATGTTGATATCCATTTCGAAGACTTGCGCAGCAGCAATGCACTGCATGTGATGATCTAAGTTTATCACTACCAACATCAGAGGAACCTATAGGGTCACACATCTTGATACTCAAGTTCTCGTATTGATCAAGTAGCCTTATGATCGAGTTATTGGATAACTCAAATCTATTTGGGAGAATTCATCAGCGCCATTGTGCCTGGTGAGATGGAAGAGACTTATTGGAGCTAAACTTCATTTTTAGCAAGTTGACCCCGAGTTAACCACGGTTAGCTGTATTTAACTAGGCTTGCATCGGATATAGTCCAATGGCTTAATTAGCTTGCTTAATGAAGTCTTGGGCCATGAGGGTAAGTCGCCTGGGCGCAATATTTATCATGGAAATTAAATTATGTATTTAATTCTGCATTTAATTCTAAATTTAATTATGAATTTAAATATGAATTTAATTCTGAATTTGAATAGTCACGCCATTAAGGGCCATAATGAGATTTAATTCAGACTTTAATTCTATATTTAATTCTGAATATAATTCAGAGATTAATTCTGAATTTAATTCAGAATGTGAAGAGTCACCATGATTTCTATAAAAAGGTGAGGGTTGTGAGGAGAGGTGCCTACTTCATTCGAAAGCTCTCCTTGGCGACATCTCTCTCATTCCTTCTCCTCTTGGCGCATTCTCCTTGTGGGTGGTGACGTTCTTGAGGAGAACTCTCAAAGGCGTGGATCTTCTTCTGAGGCTAGCACCGGGCGTGGAAGAAGAGAACTTGAGCATCTGTTGTGTGCGAGACTGCACAGGGTGCACGCTTGGGTGCCTACATTGCATCCCTTTGCTTCGCTTCAATGTCATCTCTTACTCACCATGTCGATTCGATTCCCTAGCATGACATGATCTTCTAGGTTTTTGGGACCAGCCTGTTTCGAGGATTCTTCCACCGTGTATGTTTATAAAATTTTAAAATCCCCGGGGTTTCCCAACATTAAGTTCATAAAAAGTTGCATTGGAAATTACTAGAGAGATGACAAGCACAATAGCAAGGCTAAGCTTTAGTTGGCTTCTGGCTATGATGTAAAAAACTTTAGTATTCAATATTACAAAATGTGCACCTTGCTTGATTTTCATATAATATATTTCCTACTTATTTAAATGAAAAGAAATATTAAATGCCAATACGTATTTCGAAAGAACACTAATGAGTTATAATTTGGAAACATTGTAAATTATTACAAAAAGGATTCTGCCAATTTGTGAAATAAATACAATTTAATGAGAATGATGCATGCTCGTATAGAATATATTTTTTAACTTCTTATTTGAAAAAATTGCCTTGAAAACATAATTGAGTAAACATTCAGAAAATTACAAATTAATCTCTTTTGGCTACATTAAAGATCTAAACTTGGATGGTCACATGAATGAATTTAACACAAATATAAGAATCGAGCACAAGTATTGCAACATGAATTTTTTATTTTTAACAAATTATCTATCTGATTGAATGATCCTCCTACATGAGGATGAATTTTTTTCTTTCTTTCATTTCCTTTACATATATAAATGAAAATAAAATATTTTGTAAATTATTATTTGATATAATCACCTTGAAAATTAAATAGTGATTAAGAGTAATCATAGTATAAATTTTTTTTTTTTGATGAAATTACAAATTAAGCACTTATGGCGTAGATAAACTTCAACACTTAGAAAGTCACTTGAAAGCACAGCTTTTGCAACATGAATTTTTTATTTTTAACAAATTATCTATCTAATTGCATGATCCTCCGACATGAGGATGAATTTTTTTCTTTCCTTCGTTTCCTTTACATATATAAATAAAAATAAAATATTTTGTAACTTATTATTTGATATAATTGCCTTGAAAATTCAATTGTGCTTAAGAGTAGTCATTGTATTAAAAAAAATAAAATTTGATCGAATTACAAATTAAGCACTTATCGCTTAGATAAACATCAACACTTAGAAAGTCAATTGAAAGCATTTGAGATTTAAATATAAGAATTGAGCACACCTTTCACAACATGTATTTTTTTTTTCTTTTTTACAAATTTTTGCTTGATTTCATGATCCTCCCGATAAGGATAAATCTTTTCCTTTAATACATTACTTTTTCACTATAGCAATTTTTTTTAACTAAAAGGTTCTCTATATTTTTACTATTTCACAAGAAAACATCCATTTGGAAGAGAGCATACAATTAATTTATATTGCCCAATTTAATAAAATAATCATTATCATGCAAAAATATACATGAAGTATGTTTGTTATCATTTAATCTAAATTAATAACACTATTTTTTTCCATTCATATTCATGAAAAAGCTTGAATTCATTCTAGAACTTTACTTGTTCTAGCATGAAATTATAGGTAATTAATAATTTTAAATCTGCATATAGAAAATAAAATTTATTCTTACATACTTGACCTTAATAAATATTTAACTATAACATGTACTTGTCTCATATATTGACAATATGAAAAATTATACTATGAATATTTGATACTTCATTTGAAATTATAAAAGTCTACTTCAACAAGGTGAGTAAATTTTTACTACTAGAAGAACTATAACCAAATAATAAATGGATTTTCATATCATTTACTCTTTGTGTTCAATGTATTTAATTAAAGTGTACTTTGACAGCTATGCAAATTCAACCGTACAATTTTTTACAATATAATTTTTATTACCTATAGGAAAATCATAATGTTGGTTGACTAATTGTCTTCAAAATTGATCAAAACTCAAGAGGATACAATTTCTCCTTCTATGAATATTGATTTATAGGGAAATTAATATTAATCATTGCACCTTTAGTGATGCATGATATACAAGCCTAACACATCTAAGTTATCTTATAATAAAACTTATCAAAATTTTCACAATTTTTTTCCTTTTTTTAAATAAATGTTCTTAGTAAGTTAGAGTGACATGTAATTTACATATCAAATGAATAAAAAGCAGAATGACTTTATCGTTTTTCAACATTTAATTTCAAAATAACTAGTACTCTCATGATTCCACGAACCATTTTTTCGTTAGAAAGCAATTTCCATTTATTATGTTTGTAAATATTAACATGGATTAATATAATTTGTTAGAGGAACATGAAAATTTATGAGAGAAAAATAGATTTTTATTATTAATTTAATATAATGAATTAAAAAAAAACCATGTTTCCCTTATTATTAAAAGTCTATCAAATCATGCGCAAATAGCTTCGCTTTCAAATTATATATCCATATCCATCTTCTTTGAATACATAGATGATAGGTCTATAAGGGAAAATTGTTAGAATAAATATCTCACTCGAATTTATTGAAAAGATCGTAATTTACTTAAAATCATGAGTAAAAAAACCTTAGTGCTAAAATCCACTTAATTTGAAGATGTGTTTTTTTTAAAAAAAATACTAATAAATTCAATGAAAATTTTGGGAGAATAGAACTCTTAATTCTCCTATATCATGGCGATGCTCTCTTCCGTATAAAACTATAACAACTTTCTAGGCATTTTATTTATTATGCATGAAAATGTAATGTCTACAATAACAATAAATTGATAATGACGAAAGTGCAAAATTTACTCAAATATTCATTAGACAACGGATCAAAAAAAGGGGAGAAGCAAGGTTAATAGAGTTGCAATGGAAATTACTAGAGATAAGACAAGGACAATAACAAGGCTATGCTTTAGTTGGTTGTAGCCGTGATGTAAAATAATTTCGTATTCAATACTATAAAGAAAGAATCTTGCTTGATTTTCATAGGATATGTTAGTCCACCAATTAAATGAAGCGTAATAATAACTTCTTCAACAACTTTTGAACGTACCCTAATGTGTTATGAATGTGGAATGTAGTAATTTATTTTGAAAATATTCAGGACATTTTGCGAATAAAATACTACTTAATGAGAATGAGATATGATGACAAAAAAAATATTTTTTGAATTTATTATTTTAGATAGTTGTCTTTAAAACAAATATGAGATTTAGTTGTAAAAAATTACAAGGAGTAATAAGATTTCTTAGATGAACAACAAGATTTATGATATAAAATTATATTTTTATTATTACGTTTCGAATATGAGTCTTCCAAACAGTTGATACAAAGATGTGCACAATTCTTTAATAAAATGTTTCTCCCACATCATTAAAAAGTCTACCATGTGCAAATGGCTTCACCTTCAAAATTATATAATCATATTCATTTTGTCCAAATACACGAATGGTAGCTGCATAAAGGTAAAAAATCATAATTAGGGGTAAAAAATGAGGGATAAAAAATCATATAGTGAAAATAGACTAAATATGAAGAGATGTGTTTTTTCATCATTTGAACTAATAAATTCATTGTATATTGTTCAAGAAAAGAACACTTAATTCGCCATACATCTTGATGATGTTATACAACAAAGAAAAGTAAAATTACAAGTTAAATATTTTATTAACATGTGTGAAATTGAATAGTCTATTATAACAATATAATGATAATGAGGAAAGTGTCAACTTTACTCACAGATAATATTGTTTGAAGGATCATTATTTGATGGTGCGGGAGAGTTAAGGTCATAAGAAGTTGCATTAGAAATTACTAGAGAGATGACAAGCACAATAGCAAGGCTAAGCTTTAGTTGGCTTGTGGCCATGATGTAAAATACTTTAGTATTCGATATTACAAAAAGAGCACCTTGCTTGATTTTCATATGATATATATTTCTATTTATTTAAATGAAAATAAATAATAACTGCCAATGTATATTTCAAATGTGCACTAATGAGTTATAATTTGGAAACATTGTAAATTATGACAAAAACGTTTATGCCTTTTTGTGAAATAAATACAATTTAATGAGAACAATGCATGCTCATAAAGAATATATTTTTTAACTTCTTATCTGAAAAAACTGCATTGAAAACATAATTGAGTTGCCTAGTAGTACCCTATAAAGAGTAAACATTAAGCAAATTACAAATTAGTCACTTTTGGCAAAATTAAAGATCTAAACTTGGACGGTCACATGAATGAATTTAACACAAATATAAGAATTGAGCACAGCTTTTGCAACATGAATTTTTTATTTTTAACAAATTATCTATCTAATTGCATGATACTCCTACATGAGGATAATTTTTTTCATTCCTTCATTTCCTTTATATATATAAATGAAAATAAAATATTTTGTAACTTATTATTTGATATAATTGCCTTGAAAATTCAATTTTGCTTAAGAGTAGTCATTGTATAAAAGAAAAAAAATTTTCGATTGAATTACAAATTAAGCACTTATCGCTTAGATAAACATCAACACTTAGAAAGTCAATTGAATGCATTTGAGATTTAAATATAAGAACTGAGCACACCTTTCACAACATGTATATATTTCTTTCTTTATAACAAATTTTTGCTTGATTTCATGATACTCCTTGATAAGGATAAATCTTTTCCTTTAATACATTACATTTTTACTATAGCAAATGTTTTTAACTAAAAGGTTCTCTATATTTTACCTATTTCACAAGAAAAAATCCATTTGGAAGAGAGCATAAAATTAGTTTATATTGCCCAATTTAATAAAATAATTATTATCATGCAAAAATATAGGTGAAGTATGTTTGTTATCATTTAATTAAATTAATAACACTATTTTTTCCATTCATATTCATGAAAAAGCTTGAATTCATTCTAGAACTTTACTGGTTCTATCATGAAATTATAGGTAATTAATAATTTTAAATCTGTATATAGAAAATAAAATTTATTCTTATATACTTGACTTTAATTAATATTTAACTATAACATGTACTTGTCTCATATATTGACATTGTGAAAAATTATACTATGAATATTTGGTACTTCATTTGAAATTATAAAAGTCTACATCAGCAAGGTGAGTAAATTTTTAGTACTAGAATAATTATAACCAAATAAAAAATGGATTTTCATATCATTTACTCTTGGTGTTCAATGTATTTAATTAAAGTGTACTTTAACAACTATGCAAATTCAATTGTATAATTTCTTATAATATAATATTTAATACCTCTAAGAAAATCATAATGATGGATGACTAATTGTCTTCAAAATTGTTCGAAACTCAAGAGGATACAATTTCTCCTTTTGTGAATATTGATTTATAGTGAATTTAATATTAATCATTGCACCTTTTGTGATGCATGATATACATACCTAACACATCTAATTTATCATATAATAAAACTTATCAAAATTTTCTCAATTTTTTTACTATTTTTAAATAAATGTTCTTAGTAAGTTAGAGTGACATGTAATTTACATATCAAATGAATAAAAAGCAGAACGACTTTATCGTTTTTCACAATTTAATTTCAAAATAATTAGTAGTACTCTCTTGATTCCATGAACAATTTTTTTTAGTTAGAAAGCAAATTCCATTTATTATGTTTGTGAATATTAACTTGGATTAATATAATTTATTAGAGGTACATGAAAATTTATGAGAGAAAAATAGATTTTTATTATTAATTTAATATAATGAATTAAAAAAAACCATGTTTCCCTTTTTATTAAAAGTCTATCATGCGCAAATGGCTACACTTTCAAAATTATATCTCCATATCCATCTTCTTTGAACACATAGATGATAGTTGTATAAGGGAAAATCGTTAGAATAAATATCTCACTCGAATTTATTGAAAAGATCGTAATTTACTTAAATTCATGAGTAAAAAAAATCCTATTGCTAGTATCCGCTTAATTTGAAGATGTGTTTTTTTAAAAAAAAAAATACTAATAAATTCGATAAAAATATTATGAGAATAGAACTCTTAATTCTCCTATATCATGACGATGCTCTATTCCGTATAAAACTATAACAACTTTCTAGCTATTTTATTTATTATGCATTGAAATGAAATGTCTACAATAACAATAAGTTGATAATGATGAAAGTGCAAAATTTACTCAAATATTCATTAGCCAATGGATCAAAAAAAGGGGGAGAAGCAAGGTTATAAGAGTTGCAATGGAAATTACTGGAGATAAGGCAAGGGCAATAACAAGGCTATGCTTTTGTTATAACCCAGATTTTTGAAAAATAATTTTAGCAATTGCAAATTTTTGTTTCAGGATTTTTATGTGATTTTTCTGGAATTTTTCGTAATTTATTTGAGATAAAATAATTGTGTTATGGTTAAAAAGGTATTTTTGCGCTCACTGGGGCTCGAACCAGCGTCATGCTTTAGTCGCTGGCTTAGCCGAACTGCTAAGCTAGGTTGCATTTTTAGTAGTAAATCTTGTGTATTTAATTTGATTCAATGTTTTGGTTTTGTTTTAGCGACGAGTCGAATCGTTGTCGTCTCCGATCTTCATGGTGACTGAGTCGCTGCCGCGCCCTCGCTATTTTTGGACGTGCTTCGCGTCTATTTAAGGGGGCTTCTGTTCACCCTAGTCCACCGTAAAACTTAGAGGAGTATCGAGCCGCAATGTGCCGTCAGGAGAAGGAAATCAGAGCATGAAGGAGTTCACCGGAGTTGTAGCCATTTTCACCCTCTATGCAGCCGACGACAACGATATCTCCGTTATGGCTACGATACAGCTTCGTAGCAAGGTATGTGTGCTTCTAGAAGTTTTGGTAAAGTTCTGCTTCGGATTTCATGGGTTTTGGTGTGTCGACTGCAGCGGCGCCACCATCGATTCTGGCGGCTGCTACGAGGGCTTCGACCTTGAGTCGAAAGCTCGCCGCAGCAAGCCATGGAGCTCGTCGGTGACATCGAAAGCTGTCTGGTGAAATCTGTCGGTGACATCGAAAGCTGTCTGCTCGACATGCTTTCAGGAGCTCGCCAGCCCAAGCGACGGACGTAAGTCCAGCCGCCTTGCACGGCGGCGATGGGGCGGCGCGAGCGAGCGGCCGGTTCGGTCCGATTTTAGGGTTTGGGCTTGGTTTATTTGAAATAAACCGCTCGGCTGAGTTTTGAAATCGATTTGAACCGGTTCAACTGATTGGGCGGTTCAATTTTGATTTCAGCCCAGCGCTTGTATTCTGACCGGTTCGACCCTAATCCGGTCGAATATGGGCCGGTTCAGGTAGCCGTTGGAAAGCTTATGAAAATGCCTACCCAATGGTATCCTGTGTGTCCTTAGATGACTCGTATATGTTGTGTAATTTAGGTTTTAAGTGTCGGTTTGCTTTGGTTCAAGTCGAATTTGACCGGTTCACTGCAATCCTGAGCGGTTCAGTGGATTCTATGTCCGGTTCACTGGATCCAAGGTTGGTTTCCTAAGTTTTGGGACGTTCTCTATCTATTGGTGGTCTCTGTTTTGAGTTTGAATCTTATTTGATAGAGTTCATGTACAAGTTTGCGTTTCAGACTAATTGATCCACTGTTCGGCTTGCGTTGTTTGATAACGATTCATTGGTTTTTCAAAGGTAAGACCTCAAACCAGATTTCTATAGTTAAAGACTTGTTATTCTTATTTCCATCGACTCAAAAAGAACAGTATCCTATACATATCGATGATAATGCTATATAAGCTTTCTATTTATATATCAGTCAAGTTCAAAGCATGTTATTGTTTTAGTATCCACATTATGGACAGTATTTTCTAGTATCCACATTTGTAGACAGTGAGCACATACCCAGTAGTATCCACTCTGTGGACAGACCGGGGTCCCAAGTTAGCATGCACCGGGATTCGTGACGCATGGTAGCGCGTGTGTTCACCAAGTAAGGTGAATGATACACCTTATCATGCGTATTCGGGGTGATGACCCCACAAGCCAGTAGGTATTGCTCATAGTGTTTACTTGCATAATATTTTGATCTTGTATAAATCAATTGATTCAATTCCTTCAGTAGCAATTCAGTTTACAGTTTTCAGTATTCAGTTTGTTATAATCTTATTGTTCCTGCTTTTTGCTAGTTTCTTCCTCCTTTGTATCTAAGGGGTTACCCTTTCTTCTGGGGAGAGGCTTGCTTAGCATTTATTTGCTAACCCATGAGGGATGTTTGTGCAGTTGCAATTCAAGAGGAGTTAGATCGTCCGGCAAATCCCCGCAAGCGCAGTTATGCTTGAAGTGCTTCAGGAGGCAAGATAATCCATGAAATAGTTGTTAGAGTTTATGGATCTAGAGGATTGAATTCTAAGAATGATATGTTTCTTTGAAGTTTTGTGAAACAATTGATGGGATTTTTCACTGATGATTGTATTTTAGAAATTTATTGAGCATGAAAAGGTTATTCTTTTAATCAAATTTTGATTTTTGCTTGAGGATAAGCAAAGTTTGAGTCTTATGTATTTTGATGACACCAAAATATATAGTATATTTTGTATCATTTTAGATACCTTTTCATGCTAAATTGAGGATCTTTTACTTGTTTTTATGCTGAATCCATCAAATATTGCAAAGTCTACTTCTATTTTGGTTTTTCATGATTTTTAGGCAAAAAGGCATCATTTTATGGTGTTTTCGAGCAAAACCAAATACATAGAAAAATTCTCAAGATCAAGAAGAGGTCACAAAAGAAATTTCATGCAAATCGAGGCTGAGGACCAAAATATGGTAGGGTCGTATTTATAATATGGTACCGTATTTTTTGCGGCTTCAATATTATCAAGAGCACGGCCGTATTTTGGTGATTTTCCAAACAGAGAACTTCCCAGATTTTACGGCACCACTGTAAAGAATTACACGGCCGTATTTTGGAGCATTTTCGGAATAGAGACCACCGTAAACTATTTCACAGGCCGTATTTTCCAGACATTTCCGACCAGAGAGTTCAGCCGATTTTATGGCAGTGCCATGAACCATATTACGGTGCCGTATTTACCAGCACTTTCAGAACAGAATGCTCGATCGATTTTGTGGCATAGCCGTGAACTATTACACTGTCGTATTTCTGTTATTGAACGCGACTCCCAGGTCAATTTCGACACCTAATTTTTGCGGAGACGAATGTGAGTGATCTAGACCCTTAAATTCAATGCTGTAAGAAGCAATCAGAGAGGAATGAACGAGATGAAGAGGATGACACAAAAAGCCCTAATTTTCATCCACTCGATAGAGAGAAATCACAATTCATACTGTCGCCTAGAGTTATGCCATCGCGACGAATCCAAACCATCTCAGATAGTGAAATTCATACTAAAGCTTCGCCTGGAGGAGGAGACAACGTACAAGATGTTTTAGAACGAAAGGAGGTCAATTGGAAGAGAAATCAAAGAAAGAAGAGGCACCGACACTGTTCATCGTTTCAACTTGCAAAATACGGCTGTGAAATATTTCACAGCCATGCTATATTTTCTAAACTCTTCTCTTCCTTTGATTTTTGACTCTCTGAAACCATGGAATGTTGTAACTTCTTCACCATGCTAGCTTAAACTCCTCTTGGGACATGGTGGTGTTATTCTCTTGATATTTCAATGACTAGATAACTTTTCTCACATCAATATATCTTTGCTATGGTTATTTTACTCAAGTGATTTATGCCTTCAATCGTTTTTAACATCATGCATTAACATGTTTTAGAGTTTTATGCTATGGACTGAGAAGATGATATCATAGAACTTGGAACCCTATAATTTACAATAAGAACTCATCGCAAGAGATTGGTTGTGTTCTTACCCATATATTTTAGAAGCTTATTTCTTGTTAATGTTATGACCTAGAATTTATTGTTGTTTCAGACATGATAACATGCTAGAGATAGATGTTAGATTGTTAGAAAGCCTTGAGGAAAACCTGTGAAACTAAGGTGCGAGAGTGCTTAGTTTTGCTTGAGATCTTGGTATTGAGGTAGAATGCACGAGAGTGATTCTTTATCTTTTTAGTCAAAATTCACTTATATTTAGCATTGAATTGATCTTGCACGAGAGTGAGGATCATTCTTTGTAAACTAACTGCACGAGAGTGAGTTAATTTGTTTATCAATTGAATTATATCTTAACTGTAACAAAGATAAATTGATGAATCTTTAATCATATTTAGTCATGAATATTAAGATGAATGAACCCCTAGTCCCGATTCTCTCATTCTGATTTACTTCGATGACAATTCGATTGCTATTTACACAATCCTCGATTTGCTTAGCTAGTGAAAACTCAATTAGTCAGTACTTAACAGCAAAGTCCCTGTGGTTCGATATCTTAAATATTACCTCGAGTATCCGTGCACTTGCAGACACAACAAGTTTTTGGCGCCGTTGCCGGGGACTTTGGTTTTGTTGATATTGATATAGTTGTTATTATTACTAGACTAAGTTTTTGTTTTTTTTTGTTTTTTTTGTTTTTTTTACTACTTTTTGTGATAGATTCTGATTTTCTTTTAAGCTCTACAATTTTTGAACTTTTCTGACTTTCTACCTGTTTATGCGCAGGAATCTTAGGTTAGGATCATTAGTTCCTTTTGATCATGAAATTAATAAAACACTTAGACTACGCAGGAAGTTGAGATTTGCCAAAGTAAGTGAGGAAGAATCCATTATGGCAGAGAGGAGAACGCTTAGAGAATATGCAGCCCCAAACACACAGGGAATTCGTTCTTGCATCACTAGGCCTGCTATAGATGCAAACAACTTTGAGATCAAACTAGTGTTCTTATCGATGATCGAACAGAATCAGTTTGGAGGATCTCCTTTGGAAGATCCAAACCAACACTTATCCCTTTTCCTTGAGTTTTGTGACACCATAAAGATTAATGGTGTATATGACGATGCCCTTAGACTAAGACTATTTCCTTTTTCTCTCAGGGACAGAGCAAAGGCTTGGCTTCATGCATATCTGACTAGGACATTCACAACTTGGGAGCGGTTGTCAAACGCCTTCTTGCAGAAGTATTTTCCTCCTAGTAAGATGATCCAGTTGAATAACCAAATCATAGGCTTTGCTCAGAGAGATGGTGAATCAATGAGTGAAGCATGGGAACGCTTCAATGAGCTTTAACGGAAGTGCCCCCACCATGGAGTGGAAGACTGAGTTTTAATTCAAACTTTCTATAATGGTTTGCTTTACAACACACGCTTAACTGTTGATGCTACTGCAGGAGGAGCATTGATGAACAAGACTGTTGATGCAGCTCATGCCTTGATTGAGGAGATGGTGCTAAATCACAACCAGTGGGCTTCGGAGAGAGGAGTGCTTTATCTGCCTTCTCAGGGTAAGAATGATGGTGATGGTTGGCGTTCTCTTGCAAAAAAGGTAGATTCATTATGCAACTGTTTTGATTCTTTCCAAATGCAAACCACTGTTGTATCTTCTGTTGTTTGTGAAGTTTGTGGGAACAATGGGCACTATGCTGAGGAGTGCAAGGTTATTGTTGACCAGGAGAGTGAGCAAGTTAATGCAGTGGGGGGTTACAACCAAGGTAGATCTAGTGACTCTTACTCCAATACCTACAATCCTGGCTGGTGGAACCATCCTAACCTGTCTTGGAAGAGTAACAATCAAACTAGTGGGCAAAATGAGAATAGAGGGTATAATGAGAGACGGTCAAACCAGAGCCAACCCCAAAAATCAAGTTTAGAAGAGATGTTTGAGAAATTCATGGGTAAGCAGATGAGCAAAAATGATGAGATTACAGAAACCCTTAAGCAGATAAATTCTAGGTTGGATGGTGTTGTTGCCATAATAAGATGTTAGAAACTCAGATAGCACAACAGGCTAATACACCTTATAGACCCCCAGGGAAGTTACCTACAAAACCTGAACCAAACCCCAGAGAACATTGTAATGCCATCACAACTAGGAGTGAGAGACAATTGGAAGATCCAAGGGGACCATTAGATGATGAAGAGGTTGAGCCTGATGTCATACCTAGTGAGGAACCAATTTTGGAACCATAGCCCACACAAGGGCAGTCCCTTCCTGATTCTTCTCCTTCTAAGGAGAAGGAGTCTTCACAGAGAAGTGACTTACCTTGTGAAGTTGAGGAACCTAGACCTAGTTCACCACAGCCATATAGGACGCCTATCCCTTTTCCCTAGAGGATTGTGCAAGCTAAGCTAGATAGGCAGTTTGGGAAATTTTTGGAAGTGTTGAAAAAGTTATATATTAATATTCCTTTTACAAATGCATTATCCCAAATGCCTACTTATGCAAAATTTTTAAAAGAAATTTTATCTAACAAAAGAAAAATTGAGGACTACGGTACTGTGGCACTAACTGAAGAATGCAGTGCTCTTATTCAAAACAAGTTGCCACCGAAATTAAAGGATCCAGGTAGTTTCTCTATTCCTTGTTCAATTGGGAAAGTTGCTTTCGATCGAGCCTTATGTGACTTGGGAGCTAGTGTGAGTTTGATGCCTTTGTCTGTGTGTAGGAAACTGGATATGGGAGCTCCTAAGCCAACTACAAGTTCTTTGCAGCTAGCCGATCGATCAGTAAAATATCCGGTAGGTATTCTAGAGGATGTTCCCATACAAGTTGGTAAGTACTTCATACCTGCTGACTTTGTGGTACTTGAAATGGAAGAGGATGCCAAGATTCCTATTATTTTGGGTAGACCGTTCTTAGCCATTGCTGGAGCCCTTATTGATGTAAGGAACGGTAAACTTACTTTGAGAATTGGCAACGATAAGATTGAGTTTGATTTAAACAATTCATTGAAAAAACCTGCATATGCTAGTTCTTATTGCACTATTCATGCTATTGATGACACAGTTTATGATGTTAGTTGTCTGTTTGATGATTCTTCTATTGATGTTTCTTTTTCTGATTCTTTCTCTGACTCTTTTTCTGATTCCTTGGAAAATTCTTGTGAAAAAATTGATAATTCTGGTTTTGAGAATGATTTTGATGATGAAAAACATAATATTTTAGATTGTGCTACTTTTGATGATGAAAGTGAAAAAAATCCTAAAATTGAGTTGAAAGTTTTACCTGATAACCTTAGATATGAATTTCTTGGTCCTAACTCCACCTACCCTGTGATTGTGGATGCTAAATTAGATGCCAGGGAAACTGATCTAGTCTTGAAGGAGCTAAGAGTTCATAGAAAGGTAATTGGGTACACCATTGATAACTTGAAGGGGATTAATCCTTCTTTTTGTATGCACAGGATTCACATGGAGGATGAGCACAAGCCGCATGTAGATTTTCAGAGAAGGCTCAATCCGTTTATGAAGGATGTGGTGAAGAAGGAAGTACTACTATTGCTAGATGCAGGTATTATCTACCCTATCTCAGATAGTAAGTGGGTAAGTCCTGTACACTGTGTTCCTAAAAAGGGAGGTGTCACTGTAATGAAAAATAAGGATAATGAGTTGATACCTGTTAGAACAGTCACTAGTTGGCGTATGTGTATTGATTATAGAAAATTAAATGCTGCCACTAGGAAGGATCATTTTCCCTTGCCTTTCATTGATCAAATGGTTGAGAGACTTACTAAACACTCTTACTTTTGTTTTCTTGATGGATATTCCGGATTTTTTCAGATTCCCATTCATCCTGATGATCAAGATAAGACTACCTTTACATGTCCATATGGTACTTTTGCTTATAGAAGAATGCCCTTTGGTTTATGCAATGCACCTGCTACTTTTCAGAGGTGTATGATGGCGATTTTTTCTGAGTTTATTGAAGATTTCATGGATGTTTTTATGGATGATTTCTCTATCTACGATTTTTCTTTTGATGACTGCTTGGCTAATCTCTCTATAGTTTTACAGAGATGCGAAGAGACTAACCTTGTCTTGAATTGGGAAAAGTGTCACTTTATGGTTAGACAGGGGATAGTTTTGGGTCATCTTATTTCAGAGAGAGGGATTGAAGTGGACAAGGCCAAGATAGAAGTGATTGAGAAGTTGGCACCACCCACCACTGTCAAGGAGATCAGGAGCTTTTTGGGACATGCAGGGTTTTATAGGAGGTTCATCAGGGACTTCTCTAAACTTGCTAAACCCCTGACTGATTTACTTTGTAAAGATGCAAAATTCTGCTTTGATGAGAAATGTCTGTCTGCTTTTTAGGAACTGAAGAAAGCCTTGACATCAGCACCTATTATGCAACTACCTGACTGGGAGTTACCCTTCGAGCTTATGTGTGATGCCAGTGATTTTTGCAGTGGGAGCAGTTCTAGGGCAAAGAAAGGAAAAGTAGCCTTATGTGATCTCTTATGCCTGTAAAGCTTTAGATGAAACACAGAGGAATTACACCACTACTGAGAAGGAGTTGTTGGCTATAGTTTTTGCATTTGACAAATTTAGATCTTACTTGATAAATTCAAAAGTTGTAGTATATACTGATCATGCTGCAGTTAAATATTTGATGTAGAAGAAAGACAGTAAGCCACAGTTGTTGAAATGGATTTTGCTTCTACAAGAATTTGATCTGGAAATCAAAGATAAGAAAGGAACTGAGAATTTAGTTGCAGATCAACTTTCAAGGATGATTGTAGAAGATACAAAAGGTGATATTAATGATTCCTTTCTTGAGGAACAATTGATGAGGATTGAACAAATTAAGGCCCCTTGGTATGCAGATATTGTAAATTATCTAGTTGCTAATATATTTCCTATTGATTTGAGTTACCAAGGCAAGAAAAAATTTTTAGCAGATGTTAAACACTATTTTTGGATGAGCCTTATGTGTTCAAAAGATGTGCAGATGGGATATTTAGGAGATGTATCCCCGAAGAAGAAATGAAAGACATATTATCGCAGTGTCATGGATCATCATATGGAGGACATGCTAGTACTGAGAAGACAGTTTTCAAGGTACTACAATCTGAATTTTATTGGCCCACATTATTTAAGGATGCAAGGAATTTTATAATGTCTTGTGATAATTGTCAAAGGATGGGGAACATAAATAGAAGGAATGTGATGCCATTGTCCACCATACTTGAAGTTGAAATTTTTGATGTTTGGGGTATTGATTTCATGGGACCTTTTCCATCATCTGGAGGAAATAATTATATACTCGTGGTGGTAGATTATGTTTCCAAGTGGGTAGAAGCCATTGCTTCTCCCACTAATGATTATAGGGTTGTGGTGAAACTGTTTAAAAGAGTTATCTTCCCACGCTTTGGAGTACCACGAGTTGTGATTAGTGATGGAGGATCCCACTTTTTTGAACCCAAATTTTTAGCCTTACTTAGAAAATATGGGGTAAATCACAGAGTTGCAACACCTTACCATCCCCAAACAAGTGGACAAGTGGAGATATCTAACAGAGAAATTAAAGGGATATTGGAAAAGACAGTGTCAAGAACAAGGAAGGACTGGGCGCTCAAGCTTGATGATGCACTTTGGGCATACCGGACTGCTTTCAAAACACCAATAGGTATGTCACCATTTCAATTGGTTTATGGTAAATCATGTCACCTTCCTGTAGAACTTGAGCATAAAGCATTCTGGGCAATCAGAGCATTAAATTTTGACTTGAAGAGTGCAAGTGAAAAGAGAAAACTGCAATTGAGTGAACTTGATGAAATTACACTCTCTACTTATGAAAATGCAAAGAGCTACACGGAGAGAACCAAGAGATAGCATGATCAACACGTACTCAGAAAAGAATTTCAACCAGGTGACTTCGTTCTCTTGTTTAATTCTATATTGAGACTTTTTCCTAGTAAACTTAAGTCTCAATGGTCTGGGCCTTTTCAGGTGAAAAAGACTTATCCTTTCTGAGCCGTCGACATATGGAGTGAAGAGAAAGGAGTATTCAAAGTTAATGGACAGAGATTGAAACACTACTATCATGGAAATTATATTGAAGAAGGGGAGAATTATCCACTTGATGAAATACAAGCGGATCCAAGAGTGAAAGGGTCAAGCTAAGGACCATTAAAATTAGCGCTTCTTGGGAGGCAACCCAAGCTTTCTAACCTCTATTTGTTTCAATTTTTGCTTAGGACTAATTTTTATTTTATTTTTGTAGGAAAATCGTGATTTGATGCAAAATATGGTACTAGCGTAAAGTCTATTACGGTACCGTATTTTCGGTTCACTTTCCACCAGAGGGTTGTGACGAAATTACAGCACTACCGTAAACACTTACACGGTACCATATTTTGTTGCACAAATCAACCAGAGAGACTCCTCGTTTTTATGGCACTGTCATAAGTTAGTTTACGGTACCATATTATTTCACTCCTTGATTTTTACGGCAGTACCATAACGGATTACACGGTACCGTATTTCTGAGTCATTTTTGAATAGAACACTACCGATATTTTATGGAAGTACCGTAAACTGCTTTACGGTACCATATTTTTGATCCAGCTTTAACCCAAGAGAAGTCATAATTTTATGGCAGTGTCGTAAGACATTACACTGTCGTATTTCATTTTCTGACACGCGAATTCTGTGCCATATTTAGGGTTTTGACCAAACCATTTTTAGGGTTTTTACCCTCGTTCTCACTCATTTTTGAGCAGTTCTTGGATTTTCGATCATCTCCGACCACCTGGGGATGCCGACGACCTTTCCCGTTCAGCTTTCGTCATCAATTAGGTACTCATTTCACCGATTTTACTGATTTGACTAGTTTTTATCAAGTTTCGCCCCTTTCACTCGTTTTCACGCGTTTCTCAACCATTTTGAGTGATTCTTATTTTCATTTACCCTTTAGAGGATAGGCTATCGATCCTTTGCTGTTTGGAAGAATTTAAACTGATTTCTGTCACCGTTTTGAACTGAAGTACGCTGAACTTACTAAAAGTTACTGTTCATTGACGTTTACTCTATTTTCTTGAGTTTAAGCCTGAGTTCTAAGTTGATTTTCGTTTCCAATGAACTTGATTAACATTTTTGATGATGTTGAGAGTATGATACAATGTCATATATTTGTTGTATTTGCATTTAATTGAAAATTGCAGCTTGAGTTCATACTGATGGCACCAAGAACAAAGTCAATTTGTCCAAGAAGAAAGGGGAAAGCCCCTGCTGAATCATCTCAACCATAGAACCCCCATGGGATAATCTTCAGAAATGAAATGCAGGAATCCAGATACAACAAAATTTTAGAAAGAAAAATCATCAACACTAAGTATGCTGATCGAAGAACATTGGAAGCCTTGGGGCTTTATGAGTACGTGCTTTGGATGTTTGAGAGGATCAAGGCTAAGCAGTTCTTCCAGATGACTCCGCACACTTATCTACCACTTGTTCTGGAATTCTTGAGTAGCTTGATAATTGACTTAAAGGAATTTTTTGAATGGATCTGCAGAAGGGGAAATCACTTTCAGATTAGCCAATGAGGAGAGGAAGCTTACATTGCAAGAAGTAAGAGATATCTTTGAGTTGAGCACAGGAGGATATACTGAGATGCCACTTGGATTCATGGAAGGCATTTTCTGGAACCAAATTATAGATGAGAGTCATTTCTATGCCGTTTCTGCTAGAGCTAGCAAGATAAAGAACCCTTGTATTAAGTATGCCCACAGGGTTCTAGCACACGCTGTGTTTGGAAGAGGAGATAGCGACGGTATGGTCCGTCAACATGAACTCTATTTTCTTTGGGGGATGCTCAATGGATTTGCTATTGATGTGGCTTTCTTCATGATAAAACACATGGACAAGGTTGCCAGAGTGAGCAGAGGATCTGTGGTGATAGGAGGCTTGGTCACTCCTATTGCTAGATATTTTGGGATAGAGCCCTATGGAACTGAGTTGGCAAAAGGGAATGCAAGACTAGACATTGAGTCTTGCATAGCAATGAAGATGATTATTAGAGAAGGTGACATTTTTTGTTTGGTCGTTGGACCAAATATCCCTCCTCTACCCTTACCTCATATCGAGAAGACCACGGTAAGAGAAAGAGCCAACTGGAATTTATCTCCTAGTGCGGCTGAGGTAGCTTTTACTCCACCGCTAGATACAGTTCCACCGCCACCCACTTGGGGTGGAAGGAGTGATCCCTATGGGATGGAGTCACCTCCTCATGATTCTCGCAGCCCGCTGGTACTTCCTCACATGGGACGAGGGGTGGTTTTGCTAGCCATCACGATCCAGATTTTCAGGCGTTCACAGCACAGATGTACAACCAAGAACGCCGCCTGGATGGGATGCAAGAGACTTTGGGATACATCCACAGGGATATGGAGAGATTGTGTAATCAAATGGAAGACATGGGCAACTTCTTTTATGACTGTTTTGGTTATGCATATCATAGAGACTATGGATATGAAGGTGATCAAGTAGGGACGCCATACTATGATCCCATGGAGACTGCTGCAAGGGACTCTGAGGACACACGATTAGAGGGTGATGAGTAGATGTTTTGTGAGTGTTATCAACCTTTATTTCTTTGCTATGCTATATTTTTCTATATCTTATTGTTCTTTCATATGATGAAGGGAAGGATGATGCTCTACGACCGCCCCCACTGCTATTCTTGACATGCTTATATTTTCGATGTGGTTGTACAATAATAATGATTACACTAATGATTACTTTTCGATATGGTTGTACCATGCGATGATGATATTATTTTTCTTGAGATTGTAGGATGCATGTGATTTACTTTGCTTGTTGCTTCTATCTTGAAAAATTTTCATTGATGATGACGATAAGTATTTTCTTGATGATTGATTGATGATAAATGAACTCAAATTCATGATTGAAGATATAACCCTATCATGTTAAATTTATTTCTTTAATACATATTTGTCTATTGAATATGACGTTGATTGATGCATAAGATTTTAGGTAGATGTATTATTTGAAGAATAAAATCTAGAGGTGAAACTACTCCTTTAAATAAAATGAGCAGATAAGTATGATTTGTGAATTGATGTCAATTGATCAACCTAGTAGATGTTTAGTCTATTTTTGCTGTTTGTTGGGAAATAAGAATCCAAGATCCATAAAAATAGAGAGAGACTCCCCTACTTGGCACTTGTAAAATTGATAGTGGTACCTAAGACATGGGTGGAAGTCTATGCATGAAAAATAATGAGAGATAAAAAGAATAAGACTCCTCTACTTGGCACTATGCAAAATTGATAATGGTACCGAAGAAAAGAGTTGAAGTCAAAAATAAAAAGTATGTGTCTATGTGGATGCATACCATCTTTGCAACAATAATAATAAAAAAAAAAATTTAGGTGTGGAAAAAGATCTTGGAAACCTAACTCCTGTAAACAAAAGCATGATAGATTTGAACTGAAAACTGGGTGAAATCATGAGATTGAAAATTCTATTTATTGTACAAGTTGCAAAGTTTTATTTGATTGAGTTATGGATCTAGAGGATTGAATTATAAGAATGATATGTTTATTTGAAGTTTTGTGAAACAATTGATGGGATTTTTCATTGATGATTGTATTTTAGAAATTTATTGAACATGAAAAGGTTATTCTTTTAATCAAATTTTGATTTTTGCTTGAGGACAAGCAAAGTTTGAGCCTTATGTATTTTGATGACACCAAAATATATAGTATATTTTGTATCATTTTAGATACCTTTTCATGCTAAATTGAGGATCTTTTACTTGTTTTTATGCTGAATCCATCAAAAATTGCAAAGTCTACTTCTATTTTGGGTTTTCATGATTTTCAGGCAAAAAGACATCATTTTAGGATGTTTTCGAGCAAAATCAAATACATAGAAGAATTCTCAACATCAAGAAGAGGTCACACAAGAAATTTCACGCAAATTGAGGATGAGGACCAAAATACGGCAGGGCCGTATTTATAATACTATACCTATTTTTCGCGGCTACCGTATTATCGAGAGCACGACTGTATTTTGGTGATTTTCTAAACAGAGAACTTCCCGGATTTTACAGCACCACCGTAAAGAATTACATGGCCGTATTTTGGAGCACTTTCGGAATAAAGACCATTGCTAAAATTACGGCACTACTGTAAACTATTTCACGGGCCGTATTTTCCAGACGTTTCCGACCAGAGAGTTCAGCCGATTTTACAGTAGTGCCGTGAACCATATTACAGTGTCGTATTTCCCAGCACTTTCAGAACAGAACGCTCGATCGATTTTATGGCAGGGCCGTGAACTATTACACTCCCGTATTTCTGTTTTTGAATGCGACTCCTAGGTTAATTTCGACGCCTGATTTTTGCAGAGACGATTGCGAGTGATCTAGACCATTAAATTCGATGCTGCAAGAAGCAATCAGAGAGGAACAAACAAGAGGAAGAGGACGACACAAAAAGCCCTAATTTTCATCCACTCGATAGAGAGAAATCACAATTCATACTGCCGCCTAGGGTTACGCCATCGCGACGAATCCAGAGCATCTCAAATAGCGAAATTCATACTGAAGCTTCGCTTGGAGGAGGAGACAATGTACCAGAAGTTTTAGAATGAAAGGAGGTCAATTGGAAGAGAAATCAAAGAAAGAAGAGGCGTCGACACTGTTCATCGTTTCAACTTGCAAAATACGGCTGTGAGATATTTCACAGCCGTGCTTTATTTTCTAAACTCTTCTCTTCCTTTGATTTTTGACTCTCTGAAACCATGGAATATTGTAACTTCTTCACCATGCTAGCTTAAACTCCTCTTGGGACATGGGGGTGTTATTCTCTTGATATTTCAATGACTAGATAACTTTTCTCACATCAATATATCTTTGCTATGGTTATTTTACTCAAGTGATTTATGCCTTCGATCATTTATAGCATCATGCATTAACATGTTTTAGAGTTTTATGCTATGGACTGACAAGATGATATCATAGAACTTGGAACCCTAGAATTTACAATAAGAACTCATCGCAAGAGATTGGTTGTGTTCTTACCCATAGATTTTAGAAGCTTATTTCTTGTTAATGTTATGACCTAGAATTTATTATTGTTTCAAACATGATAACATGCTAGAGATAGATGTTAGATTGTTAGAAAGCCTTGAGTAAAACCTATGAAACTAAGGTGCGAGAGTGCTTTGTTTTGCTTAAGATCTTGGTATTGAGGTAGAATTCACGAGAGTGATTCTTTATCTCTTTAGCCAAAATTCACTTATATTTAGCATTGAATTGATCTAACATGAGAGTGAGGATCGTTCTTTGTAAACTAACTGCACGAGAGTGAGTTAGTTTGTTTATCAAGTGAATTATATCTTAACCGTAACAAAGATAAATTGATGAATCTTTAATCATATTTAGTCATGAATATTATGACGAATGAACCCCTAGTCCCGATTCTCTCATTCTGATTTACTTCGATTACAATTCGATTGCTATTTACACAATCCTTGATTTGCTTAGCTAGTGAAAACTCAATTAGTTAGTACTTAACAGCGAAGTCCCTGTGGTTCGATATCTTAAATATTACTTCGAGTATCCATGCACTTGCAGACACAACAGTGGCTTCTTCTCTTCCCTCTCTTCTGTTGGCGCATCTCTTCTTAGAGTGTGGCGCAAGTGAAGTGGTGATCTCCTCCTTCTCCTTTCTCCTTGGCGCAACTCAATTGGTGAATGGCGCGAGTCTTGAAGAAGGTGGACAAGGCTTGGATCTTCTTCCCGAGGCTAGCACCGGGTGAGGAAGAAGAGGACTCGAGGCATCCGTGTCTGTGAGATTGCAGATGGTGCACGCTTGGGCGCCTACCTCGACATCGGCCTCATCTTGCTCCTAAGGTATTTTCTATCTCATCGTGTCAAATCCCTCGCTTGATGATCTTCACTGGATTTTTAGGACTGGCCTGTTTCGGGGATATTCCTCCGCTGTGCAATGTATATGTGTTGTAATGACTCTGAAAAATTGTAAAATATCCCCGGGGTTTCCCAACAGTGGTATCAGAGCGACTTGCGAGACTCGAATGATGTAATTTCATGCTTTTCCATGCTCACATGCCATATCTCATTTTTCGCAAATTGCATGATCACATGACACATGAATTTTTCTAAGTAGGAAAAATTAGGGTTTCTTGTTCCTATCATCTTGTCAATCTCTTTTGTATTTTTGGGTTATTTTTCTTACTTGATTTAAAGATTAAATGCACACGTAGTTTTGTCAAGTAGGACGGGCATTGTGTCTTCGGACTGGCTGGGTCTTTTGATCTAACAAAATTACCAGCCGAAAGGATCTATGAAATCATCATGAAAAATTAATCGCGAATAACCAAATGATTTGTGATAAGAAGATGAGGAAAAGAGACTTGTTTTATTAAAAAGTAAAAATTTAGATTTTATGTTTTTCATGAGCATATAGAATTGCATGAGTAAATTCCTTGGTTGTGCATAATGTTGTGGTCTTGAGTCAAGCCCCTTTGCATGCCTGTGATGTATCCTTGTGAGGCTTGCGTGCCTCTTTTCTTTACTTTTAACTAAGAAGAAGATTAGGGTGGCGCATCTACTTGGAGATTGATGCATGCATGCTTGCTTGCGCACCTTGCTTGGTGGCACGAGAAGCACTCTCCCTTAATGGCGCATGGTGTAGTGGCGCAAGATGACTTGGCCGTGCCTTAGGGCTTATGTGCTAGGTGTCTTGGCCCATACATGGTGGCGCATCACCCTTGAAAGAAGCCCATGGCATTGGCCAAACTTAATGGGGGTGCTTCTAGGGTTTCCCTAGAACTACCTCAAGGGTTTGAGAGCTAAACCATGGTGAGAAGGACCTTGGAGCCAACCTTGAAGACCAAGCTAGAGGTCGGCTAGGCTAGGTCTAGTTTTAGGGGCTTGAGTCATAGGTCAAGAGTTGAACCTCCTTTTGGCATGGGTTAGTTCAATGTCTTGAATAGGCTATGATCACATCATTCTTTTACTACTTTCAGTATCTACTAAAGCATGCCTGTGATGTTTTATTGTTATGTTATCACTATAGGATTGCATGTCTGTATTGTTAGACATAAGATAAAACTGATGAGACCTTAAACAAAAACCCTCAATTAAAATATCAAGTCTAGTTGCCTTCTAACGCGTAGCCCTCACTAAGCTATCAATCAGTGGAGTTATGAACTGTTTCCCAGCCTCATGGGACACACCGACTTATCTTTAAGAAGTGCGTGGTGGCAATGGTTTCCCCAGTCCAGTTTTAACTTGGGCGTTCCTTCGCAAGGAAACTCGTTGGCCCTAGGCATAACGGTTAGGAATGGACTTGACTAGATTTTCGTATGTGCTGGGCACATGATGAAACTCTAGAGGCATCGTTGAGAGGTTAGGGTTTCATGCTGTATCTAGCCCTCACTGTACATGAAATGCCTAGACTGTCTCAACAGGGGGAGTTGCTTGGAGCAATCGGCTGGTGAACCCAAATTAAGAAGCATGGGTCACTTTGTGCATCTCATACCACCCTCGTGGGACGCAAGGCCCTATGTGGAATAAGGATCCCATCTCACTAGGAAATCATAAATTTCCCAATTGACTTTGTAGGTTGTCAATCTGATTAAAATAGTGGGAGCCATAATCATTTAAAACAAGTCTAGTTTAAATGATTCGAAGTAGTACTAATCTGCTATTTCTTAGTTGTTGTAGAACAATGGCTGTGAACAATGGCAGATGGTCTCTGCGATCTACGCTGGAAAGGGATAAGTTAGTTGGATCCAACTTACTGGATTGGTATATGAACTTGAGAAATGTGCTCAAGCTCAAGATGAACCTCTATGTCCTTGAGCAGCCAATTCCTGAGCCACTTCCATGCTCGGCCTCAGCGGCTGAGAAGGATGCTTATGATAAGCATCAGACTGATACTTTGGAGGTTGCTAATTTGATGCTAACCAACATGTTGCCTGAATTAAAAGGGCAATATGAATCTAAGAGTGCCTCTAACATTATTTCTAATCTAAGGTAGCTCTTTGATGAATTGGTTGAGCTCAACCCTTCTACAGTAGACATTCAATGTGTTGAGCCGAAAGGCTTAACTAAGACATTGAAGATAAAGATGGAAAGAGTCAGGGATAACAAGTGCTACTCATGTGGAGGACCACCTCACATGATAAAGGATATGGTGCGACTTCAGAATGAGAAGAAGAGAGGCAAGGATTCATCTTCATGCTCAGGTATTTATGTTACTGAAGTCAACCTTTCTACTTCTATGTCATGGGTATTGGATATTGCATGTGGAGCTCATATTTGTACAAATATGCAGAGGCTAAAGAAAAGTAGATCTGTGCGGCCTGGAGAGAATGACCTACGTTGCTGTAGGAGTTTTGACTCTCTCCCTGCCCTCTAGACTTCAATTAGAACTAAATCATTGCTACTATGTACCTTCACTTACTAAAAACATTGTATCCATTCCTTGCTTAGCAAAGAAAGGATTTAAGTTTGAAATAAAGGACAACTCTTGTTTTTTCTCATTTGTAAACATGTTTTATGGGAAGGGTACTTTATGCAATGGGTTACATGTCTTGGACATGGATAGTTCTATTTGTAACATAAATAATAAAAGGACCAAACTAAGTGGTTCAGTTGGTGCTTTCCTATGGCATTGTCGATTAGCCCATATAAATAAGAATCGCATCCAATAATTCCATGCAAATGGACTATTAGATTCAAGTTTCTTGGAGGAATTTGAAACATGTGAGCCTTGTTTATTAGGGAAAATGACAAAAACACCATTCACTAAGATTGGTGAGAGGGCAGAAAGTTTATTGGCTCTCATACATACTGATGTGTGTGGGCCATTCAATAAACAAGCCAGAGGAGGGTACAACTTCTTCATCACATTTACTGATGACTTCAGTAGATATGGTTATGTATATTTGATGAGACATAAGTCTGAATCCTTTGAGAAATTTAAGGAGTTCAGACATGAAGTAGAGCCAGATTGGTAGATCCATTAAGGCTCTTCAATCAGATCGTGGTGGAGAGTATCTGAGCGGTGAGTTCTTTGACTATCTGAGATAGTGTGGGATCTTGTCCCAACTCACTCCTCCTGGAACACCACAATGGAATGAGGTGTCTGAAAGGAGAAATCGAACCTTGTTGGACATGGTTCGGTCTATGATGAGTCATGCAACTCTACCTCCCTCATTCTGGGGGCATGCACTTGAGATAGCTTCTTTGATACTGAATAACGTTCCATCTAAGAGTGTCTCCAAGATACCATACGAGGTATGGAGTGGGAGACGCCCTAATCTCACTTTTATCAGGATCTGAGATGTGAGGCTTATGTCAAACGTCAGGATTCTAGCAAGCTAGAACCTAAATCTGATAAATGTGTTTTTGTGGGGTACCCAAAGGAAACTAAGGGTTACTATTTCTATGTTCCCACCGAGAATAAAGTTTTTGTTGCTCGGGGTGCTGTCTTTCTAGAGAAAGAATTTCTCATGAAAGAAGTCAGTGGGAGGAAGATTGACTTGGACGAGGTCCAAGTGCAACCACAAGACATAGAAATGGAACCTGAGCCACCTGCAACGGTTGCTGGGCAACTCGAGGCTCAGACATAGGCCCCACGTAGGTCTGGGAGGATTCATCGTGCGCCTGAAATGTATGGGTCGCTGCTGACTCAACACGATGGGATCTTCATCATTGAGGATGAACCCAGGACTTATGATGAGGCGGTCAGTGGACCGTGTTGGGGTATGCCCTTAAGGCTAATGTTTGAGGCCTTTGGGATTGTAATAAGTATCATGTAATAAACTCTTGTGTTTATGAAGGCATGGTTATTATTCAGGTTGT
>JANTFE010002002.1:45209-77176 GCA_027562315.1 Costus pulverulentus
CAACCTGAATAATAATCATGCCTTTTATAAACAAAAGAGTTTATTACATGATACTTTTACAAACCCAAAGGCCTCAAACATTAGCCTTAAGGGCATACCCCAACACCCCGGTACTTAGTTAGAGAACGAACGCAAGGTGTGTACACCACATAATGCACACAAAACTCATTTCTTCACACTAAGTTAGAAGAAAGAGGAGTTGTTCACTATTCCCACACCCCTTCTTTTCTCATGTTTGTCTTTATTCTTTTTTTCTTTTTCTCTTTTTTTCTCTTTGTTTTTTGTTTTTTTTACTTGTCAACAGTGCCAAGTTAAATGAACCTTTGGGTCATTGTCACTTAGGTACCACTACCCCTTTTTGTTCCCCTTTTTTTTTCTATAATGCAACCCAATTGAAAAACTGGTATCAAGGACTATAATAAGCATGAATATTCAAAAACATAACGTTGTGTAAGAAGTAATTCAGAAAAAGAAGGATTGACCACTAGAACATCATGCAAGCCACAGTAAGCATACTCAATTACAATCTACAACCATGGATTCCTAAGCATAAAAGTAGTCATGATGAGATGTTCATTCCCTTAACTCAAGAGACAAAATATCTATATGATTCGTCATAAGACAAACCAGCATAATAACTAAGGACAAGATCATTAAAACCATCATCACAGACTTAATTTCTTGACACATGCACAAGATTCGAAACACAGGCATGAAATGAACTCAATGCATAATAATGAAAACCAGAATAAAAACACTCACAAGAACATAGTACATAAGCAAAACAACTAAAAGAACATAGTCTATAAACCACAACACAAAACAAAGAGAGAAACCCTCTACCCACGGCAAAAGAACTACATAGTCTCCTATGCAGTAAACAGTACATGATAGCATGAAAAGTAAGCAACTTACTAAATATGAAACAAGATCACCAGTCACGAGTATTCATGCGCCGCAGCATCTCCTGGATAGCTCGATGGTCCTCGGCCTGCACCCGGCCCTGGCGAGCTTGCTCGGTCTCAATGACTCCCAAGCGCCGTAACACATCTTGCATCTCCAGGCGATTCTCTTGCTGGTCCTCACGAATCGCCTTAAGATAGCCTTCGATATTGGCATAGGCATTCGCAGTGGACGCGGAAGAAGAAGGCTCGCCATGACAGAAGGTGCGGAAGGACGGAGAAGATGGCGCAGTCTCCATCGGAGTGTCGTCATCAGGTACCGGAAGCATATGCCAATTCTGCCTCTCGCGGATGGTGGTGCGCTCAGGGCGTGGAAGTAGCATCGTGAAGTCGCTCCCACGAAAGAGGAGACTGAAGGCGTCACCCTCACGGGCAATCATCTTCATCGCGTGACACGACTCCAAGTCGACGCGGGAGCTACCGCGCGCCTGATCTAATCCATAGGGCTCAATGCCCATAGCAGTAGCTATCGAAGTGATGAGGCCTCCACAGGCAATGACCCCCATCTGTGCACTGGCCAACTTCTACAATTGTTTAATTAGATAAAAAACAGTATTCAACTTGCAGGAGTGTACCATAGCCTAGAGAAAGAGTAGCTTCGTCTGGCGGATGAGACCGTCGCTCTCCCCACGTGCAAAGAGCGTGTGGGCCAACACCTGATGCACATAACGGAAGCATGGGTTGCTGACATGGCAGGCTTGCGCCGTCCGGGAGAGATAAGGGCACTCGCCAGTGATAGCCGCCCAGAAGTCCTGCTCATTATATCCCTCTGGTGGGTTACGAGTACCGTCCTACGAAAAACCAAAGATCTGGTTAATCTGCGACAATATAAGGATGTGATCTTCTTTCGCCAGTCGAAAGGAGATAGTGCTGTCATCGTCGTCATTATGGATGTCCACGTTGATCTCGAGGGACGCATGAACTCCAAGGTAATCGGCATATAAGTCACCGGTGCCATCCGGAAGAACTCCGCCCAGCCGATCTGCTGATACATATATAAGACGTCGTTGTGGAGGCCTAGCGTCGCAAGAGTGGTCCGGTCAAGATAGAGGGTGGTGACGACCCGCCGAGACACCAAAAGATCATAACGCGCCTTCTGTGCGGCATCTCAAAAGAGTGTCCCATGCTCATTTGGTTCCTGCTCCATGGCCGGTCGCTTGGAAGTAGACTTCCGAGCCATAACCTTCGTGTGTCGAGACATGGTGAAGAGGGCTGGAGAACTGGCGGCTAAAAATGGAGAAGAAGCCCTCTACATAGCTGATTTCGGCGAAGGGGAGGCAGAATCCGGCGAGGTTGTGGCGGCAGAGGCTGACGGCGCTGGCCGAGAGCAGGCAGCAGCTGGAGGAGGCAGAAGACAGCTGAAAAAGGCGGAGGAGTAGCGGCGGCGGCGAGGAAGGTGAAGACAGGCGGTGGCGCTGGCAAAGAAAACTCAGATCTGGGCGGAGATACTCCCAGATCTGGGAACCTGGAGGTGGCGTAGGATGAAGGGAAGCAGCACCTGGAAGCAGGAAAGCTCAGAGCGCAGCCGGTGGCCAGATTTGGTAGAAATCAGCAGAAGGCGGCTGTAGGAGGCGAAATCAAGCGAGCGGCGGAAACTCACCCAGAAAACTAGATCGGAGGTTCGCCAAGAAGAAGAAAAGGATGCTGAAGCTCCGAACGGTGGCGGACACAAAATCTAGAGAGTATGGAGGCCGGAATCGTCGGAATGGGGGGTGGCGGCACTGGAATGGGTGTGAACCCTAAATTCCGATGTTGTGACTTGATATAGGCGGAAGACCCGTGATACAAGCATGAGCGTGATGCGCTGCACGGCATGGCCATGTCTGGATCGTCAAAAATGGGCGGATTGTAAGAACGCCCGTGATAGAGAACACCGTAAGGTCGTGTTGGGCTCGATGAAATCCTTCCCTGATTCGACACACTCGAGCTGCTGAACACGCCCATACCGTGACCAAATCAGCAAAAGTCCAACCTCTATTGTCACGGCCGTGATGGTAAACATGGCATAGCCGTGTCCACTTCGGGAAGGCTTCCATTTCAGCGACGAGCCGATCATGGCCGTGATGCCTATCACGGCCTAGCCGTGATCACTGCGGCAACATCCAAAAATTCCTGAAAAATCACAAAAATCGCCTATAATTAGTAAGATGTCATTCAATGTATAAAATCATAAAAATGTTGCCGTGATATATCACAAAAATTATCAAAACAAATAATAGTACAACAAAACAAACAATCACAACAATAAACATCAAAGTCTGTTTAAACAAGTACAACACAATAAGAGATAAATCCTTGGGGTGCCTCCCAAGCAGCGCTAGTTTTAGGTCCACAGCTTGACCGATGATCATGCCTCAGCATTAATGAATGTCTGGTGGATCAGAGGCAGAAGAAATGGCATGGAAATGCCCCTTTTTTCTTCGCCTAAATGTAACACCTAAAGAGATAAGCAATAATAATATTAGGTGTACATAGGAAAATGTCCTGATGTCATGCAAAATAAAAAAGTTTTTAAATTCATTGTCTGTCTTTCTGAACAATAATAAATGTTCCTCTTCATCCCCATCATGAAAAACCGCGGTGCAACCAAAATCAGGGTCCGCATCAAACAAGTCATCCAGAGTGGTCCGGTCCTTCGTCATCAATGTGGCACCTGCTTGCATATCGGTGCAAAGGTGGGATGCAAGAAAATCCCACTTGGACTTTGAACCATCGACAAGCAGAGGTACTGTCTCGACACTACAGCAGGAGCCTGAAAAAGAAGAACCTGGCATATCAACAGATAAATGGAAATCCAAAACATTATCACAAAAGTTCAGAGAAAGCTTCCTCTACTTGATATCTATAACTGCCCAGGTGGTAGCTAGGAAAGGACAGCCCAAAATAAGTGGTAATCTTGGATTTCCGGACATATCCAAGACTACGAAGTCGACAGGAACATAAAGTTCCCCGACTTTAATTGGGACATCCTCTGCTATTCCCACTGGGCGGTGAATAGAGCCGTTCGCTAATTGGAGAGCTATAGGTGTGGGTTTCAAGCCTCCCAGGTTCAGATTTTTGAATAGGGAGAGGGGCATGATACTCACACTGGCCCCCAAATCACTGAGTGGTGACGAAGTTCTCAAGCAATATTTCCAAATTGGACTTCTGTGGTTGGTTGAATTGTTGGGGTGGAAGTCCAAGTGGTGGCCTAAAGGATGCCTGAGGGAACTGATTGCTATTATTTCCCTGCTGCGCCTGATTGGTGAAGTTCTGGGGAATCGCCTGGTTCTGATTATTCCTATAGGAGAAGTTAGGATGATTTCTCCAACTGGGATTATAGAGGATGATTTATCCAACCGGGATTATAGGTGCCTGAGAAAGGATTATTCTGTTGCCTTTGATTGGGATTGCCTAGGGCATTCACCTGCTCAACAAAAACATCAGAAGAACAAGGTGCCATTATCTGGCAGTCAGTAGCACCATGCCCCAAGTTACCACAAACTTCACACGTAATTGAATTAACAGACAATGTATTAAAATTTATAGAAGTTGGTGGGATAAGGAATCAACCTTCGCCGCCAACGAACTGAGCATGTCAAGGTCATGCTTACCTCCTCCTCTTACCAGGACATTTCTCTCACACGTCCACTGGTAATGATTTAGAGCCATGTCCTCGATCAAATTCATGGCATCATCAATGTTTTTGTTCATAAGCGCTCCGCCCGCGGCTGCATCTACAAACAAACGAGTATTATATAAAAGACTGTTATAAAAAGAGTGTACAAGTACCCATTTTTCTAGTCCATGATGTGGGCACAATCGTAACAACTCCTTGAAATGGTCCCAGGCCTCGTACAGTGACTCGCTTTCCCTCTGGTTGAAGTTCGTTATTTGGTTCCTCAACTCAGCCGTCTTGCTCGGCGGGAAATACTTGGAGAGGAACGCGTGGGAAAGCTGTTCCCACGTTGAAATGGAGCCTTGAGGGAGGGACTGTAGCCATGCTCGTGCGCGGTCCCTAAGGGAAAAGGGAAAAAGACGTAAGCGGATTGCATCAGATGTTACCCCATTTATCTTCAGGGTATCACAGTATTCTAAAAAAATTGATAAATGTAAGTTGGGGTCTTCCTGTGGTGAATCGCTGAACTGGTTCTGCTGGACCATGTCCACAAGGGCCGGCTTTATCTCAAAGTTATTTGCTTCGATCGCCGGTCGAGCAATGCTAGAGTGCAAGCCTTGTACATTGGGTGCAACAAAATCTCTGAGTGAGCGGTTCTGGTCCATTATAGTAGTCGGGTTCGGATGGGCTTCCTCAAGCTTTTGATCGTGAACTTTTCTCTGAGCTCTAAAGGTCCGTTCAATCTCGAGGTCTTCTGGCACTAGCTGACCTGTTCTAATGGTTCTTGGCATGCACAGGGTTAGCAGACCAGAGAATAATAATATAAGCTTGAAGAGTGAAAGAAGACAAGAAATATGAACAAATCAAATAACAGAAAAGAAAAAGCTAACAAAAACAAAAAATATCTAGTCTATCAACTCAACTATTTAATCGATATTGACTATGCCTTGCTCCCCGGCAATGGCGCCAAAAACTTGATAGGCTCCGCAAGTGCACGGTCTATCGAAGTAGTAAATAATATCGTTCCCACAGGGAGCAGGTGTCAAGTACCGACCTTTAGTGTCATCGAAAGCTAGATGATTCAAACTCGGAATTAAAGAATTACACTAAAACTAAATTATCAAATCAAGAAGTTGACAACCTTAAGGGAAAATTACAGTTTAGGAAGTGTTGGGAACTTCAGGTTTCACCTCGTTGAACTAATTAAATGCAAAATAATGAATCAAATTAAATTAGAAAACAGATCTCCTTCTCTCGAAGCTCAATCCGACAGTAAACAACTAAAAGGCGATCAATCCTATGGTACAGATTACCTTTTCTCGAAGCACAATCTGGTGTCTACTTAAGCTAATTTCCTACTCTTGTAGCAAAATTAATTTAAGAAAGACCCAATGGGCTCTATGATGATCGTGAATCCTCGAGTGATGTTAAACGGCTCTCGCAATTTAAGTCACAAGTTTAAATGAGATCGATCGAGTGTTACGAATCACCTCTCAGTACTTCTCATAACACTTAACACATACGAAAGTTTGATCAGAACAATCATACGCAATAAACACAACTCATTCAAATAAGTAAATTTACTTAAAATCACACTAAGATTCATACAAGATGTTTTACATGTGTAGATATGTTCAACGGGCTACGCCCGAGTCCCTAACTAGGGTTTTAACCTAAAACATGCATCGTTTAACAATGAAAACCCAAGTAAAAATACTCAAAAAGAAAGGAAATTACAATCCAAGGGTAGGAGACGACGAATCTTTAGTCCTCTCTCGAAAGCCCCAAAGAATCCGGTCGAATCAAGCCCTCGAATGCAGATTTTTGCCCTTTTTGCCCTAGGTCACGTCCTTCACGAATTCAAACCCTCTCACTGCCCAAAATCCTTGCTTTTGTACTCTAATCGAACCCTTGGGTGGTTAGGAACGTTAATTGGGAGTTTTCCCCAATTTCCAAGCATCTGGAGCGTCGAATTTGATGAAAAATGGACAAACGGTTGCGAACAGCGTACGCGAACACGGCCGTGATGATGAACATGACTAGGCCGTGTTAGCTGCGATGAACTGCAGATAAGTGAACACAGGCGTGATGGCGAACACGGGCAAGCCGTGTTTGGCTCAAAAAATTTTGGAGCACCCGAACACGGCGTGCGCACGGCTAGGTGCCACTCACTACTTGTGGTGACCTTTGGTCAGCACTGCCAGCGTCAGAGGAACCTATAGGGTCACACACCTTGATACTTGAGTTCTCGTATTGATCGGGAAGCCTTATGATCGAGTTATTGGATAGCTCAGATCAATTTGGGAGATTTCATCAGCGCCAATGGGCCTGATAAGAAGGAAGAGAGTTATTGGAGCCAAACTTCATTTTTGGCAGTTCGACCCGTATTTGACCATGGTTGGTCACATTTGGATTAGGGTTGCATTGGATTGGATCCAATTACTTAATCAACCCATGTAATAAGGTTTGGGTTTGCTCATTATCCTATGAGGCCCAATAATAAGTTGTCATGACAAGAGAATGGGCTAAAAGGGTATAATGGGGAGAAATCTCCTCCCATTGGCGCCTAAGGGCATCATGGGGAGGAGTGGGCGCATGTTGCTTCCTTTAGAAGGATTTGGTGCCTAGGCCTTATGCCTAGGATGGCAACCTTGCTTCTATCGCAAGTATGAAGGCACATATGGTTTTAGGAACTTATATGGAAAGCTCTAAGCGCATATAGAAGAAGGCTAGGAGGGTATGGAAAGGACTTGGAGTCTTTCCTTGCTTCAAACCCTAGCCGCCCACTCCCCCTTTACTCTAGCCGCATCTATTCATGAGAGTTGCGCCCATCCCTTTGTCTTGCCGCCCCTTGCTCTATTTATACACTTGTATATGCGAGAGTTGGATTGAACAATCAAGTTGGCGTGAGCAACATCTAGAGGGGCAAGAGCAAGGGTTTAAGTGGCGTAACCTTCTCCATCTTCCAAGCCACAACTTGTCTTTCTCTTCATCTCTTCTTGGCGCATGAAGACTTGAAGTTGGTGGGTTCTTCTCTTTCCTCTCTTCTCTTGGCGCATCTCTTCTTAGAGGGTGGCGCAAGTGAAGAGGTGATCTCCTCATTCTCCTTTCTCCTTGGCGCAACTCAATTGGTGAGTGGCGCAAGTCTTGAAGAAGGTGGACAAGGCTTGGATCTTCTTCCCGAGGCTAGCACCGGGCGAGAAAGAAGAGGACTCGAGGCATCCGTGTCTGTGAGACTGCAGAGGGTGCATGCTTGGGCGCCTACCTCGACATCGGCCTCATCTTGCTCCTATGGTATTTTCTATCTCATCATGTCGACTCCCTCGCTTGACGATCTTCACTTGATTTTTGGGACTGGCCTATTTCGGGGATATTCTTCTGCTGTGCAATGTATATGTGTTGTAATGACTCTGAAAAATTATAAAATATCCCCGGGGTTTCCCAACATTATGGTCATAAGAACTTGCATTAGAAATTACTAGAGAGATGACAAACACAATAGCAAGGCTAAGTTTTAGTTGGCTTGTGGCCATGACGTAAGATACTTTAGTATTCGATATTACAAAAAGAGCACCTTGCTTGATTTTCATATGATATATATTTCTATTTATTTAAATGAAAGTAAATAATAGCTGCCAATGCATATTTCAAATGTGCACTAATGAGTTATAATTTGGAAACTTTGTAAATTATGACAAAAATGTTTATGCCTTTTTGTGAAATAAGTACAATTTAATGAGAATGATGCATGCTCATAAAGAATATATTTTTCAACTTCTTATTTGAAAAAATTACATTGAAAACATAATTGAGTTGCCTAGTAGTACCCTATAAAGAGTAAACATTAAGCAAATTACAAATTAATCACTTTTGGCAAAATTAAAGATCTAAACTTGGACGGTCACATGAATGAATTTAACACAAATATAAGAATTGAGCACAGCTTTTGCAACATGAATTTTTTATTTTTAACAAATTATCTATCTAATTGCATGATCCTCCTACATGAGGATGAATTTTTTTCTTTCCTTCATTTCCTTTACATATATAAATAAAAATAAAATATTTTGTAACTTATTATTTGATATAATTGCCTTGAAAATTCAATTGTGCTTAAGAGTAGTCATTATATTAAAAAAAATAAAATTTGATCGAATTACAAATTAAGCACTTATCGCTTAGATAAACATCAACACTTAGAAAGTCAATTGAAAGCATTTGAGATTTAAATATAATAATTGAGCACACCTTTCACAACATGTATATTTTTTTTTCTTTTTAACAAATTTTTGCTTGATTTCATGATCCTCCTCGATAAGGATAAATCTTTTCCTTCAATACATTACTTTTTCACTATAGCAAATTTTTTTAACTAAAAGGTTCTCTATATTTTTACTATTTCACAAGAAAAAATCTATTTGGAAGAGAGCATAAAATTAATTTATATTGCCCAATTTAATAAAATAATTATTATCGTGCAAAAATATACATGAAGTTTGTTTGTTATTATTTAATCTAAATTAATAACACAATTTTTTCCATTCATATTCATGAAAAAGCTTGAATTCATTCTAGAACTTTATTGGTTCTATCGTGAAATTATTGGTAATTAATATTTTAAATCTGTATATAGAAAATAAAATTTATTCATATATACTTGACTTTAATTAATATTTAACTATAACATGTACTTGTCTCATATATTGACATTATGAAAAATTATACTATGAATATTTGGTACTTCATTTGAAATTATAAAACTCTACATCAACAAGGTGAGTAAATTTTTACTACTAGAAGAACAATAACCAAATAATAAATGGATTTTCATATCATTTACTCTTGGTGGTCAATGTATTTAATTAAAGTGTACTTTGATAGCTATGCAAATTCAATTATACAATTTCTTATAATATAATATTTAATACCTCTAGGAAAGTCCTAATGATGGTTGACTAATTGTCTTCAAAATTGAACAAAACTCAGGAGGATACAATTTCTCCTTGTGTGAATATTGATTTATAGTGAATTTAATATTGATATAGATACCTAACACGTCTAAGTTATCTTATAATAAAACTTATCAAAATTTTCATAATTTTTTTACTATTTTTAACTAAATGTTCTTAGTAAATTAGAGTGACATGTAATTTACATATCAAATGAATATAAAGTAGAATGACTTTATCGTTTTTCAACATTTAATTTCAAAATAATTAGTACTCTCATGATTTCACGAACCATTTTTTTAGTTAGAAAGCAATTTCCATTTATTATGTTTGTGAATATTAACTTGGATTAATACAATTTGTTAGAGGAACAAGAAAATTTATGAGAGAAAAATAGATTTTTTTATTAATTTAATATATTGAATTAAAAAGAACCATGTTTCCCTTATTATTAAAAGTTTATCATGCACAAATGGCTTCGCTTTCAAAATTATATATCCATATCCATCTTCTTTGAATACATAGATGATAGCTGTATAAGGGAAAATTATTAGAATAAATATCTCACTCGAATTTATTGAAAAGATTGTAATTTACTTAAATTCATGAGTAAAAAAATCCTATTGCTAAAATCCACTTAATTTGAAGATGTGTTTATTTTTTAAAAAAATACTAATTAAGTCAATGAAAATTTTATGAAAATAGAACTCTTAATTCTCCTTTATCATGACGATGCTCTATTCCATATAAAACTATAACAACTTTCTAGGTATTTTTTTTATTATGCAAGAAAATGAAATGTCTACAATAACAATAAATTGATAATGACGAAAGTGCAAAACTTACTGAAATATTCATTAGCCAACGGATCAAAAAAAGGGGGAGAAGCAAGGTTATAAGAGTTGCAATGGAAATTACTAGAGATAAGACAAGGACAATAACAAGGCTATGCTTTAGTTGGGTTGTGGCCGTGATGTAAAATAATATAGTATTCAATACTATAAAGAGAGCATCTTGCTTTATTTTCATAGGATATGTTAGTCCACCTATTTAAATGAAGAGTAATAATAACTGCTTCAACAACTTTTGAACGTAATCTAATGTGTTATAAATGTGGAATGTAGTAATTTATTATGAAAATATTCTAGACATTTTGCGAAAAGAATACTACTTAATGAGAATGAGATATGTTGACAAAAAAATATTCTTTGAACTTACTATTTTAGATAGTTGTCTTTAAAACAAATATGAGATTTAGTTGTAAAAAATTACTAAGAGTAATAAGATTTCTTAGATGAACAACAAAATTTATGTGATAAAATAATAATTTTATTATTACGTTTTGAAAATGACTCTTCCAAACAGTTGATACAAAGATGTGCACAATTCTTTAATAAAATGTTTCTCCCACATCATTAAAAAGTCTACCCTGTGCAAATGGCTTTACCTTCAAAATTATATAATCATATCCATTTTGTCCAGATACACGGATGGTAGCTGCATAAAGGAAAATAATTAGATTAACTATCTGAGTTGAGTTTATTAGAAAGATTTTAGTGTATACAAAATGATGTGTAAAAAATCATATAGTGAAAATAGACTAAATATGAAGATACATGTTTTTTCATCATTTGAACTAATAAATTCATTGTATATTGTTCAAAAAAAGAACACTTAATTCGCCCTACATCTTGATGATGTTATACAGCAAAGAAAAGTAAAATTACAAGTTAAATATTTTATTAACATGTGTGAAAATGAATAGTCTATTATAACAATATAATGATAATGAGGAAAGTGTCAAATTTACTCACAGATAATATTGTTTGAAGGATCATTATTTCATGGTGGGGGAGAGTTAAGGTCATAAGAACTTTAATATTAATCATTACACTTTTAGTGATGCATGATATACATACCTAACACATCTAAGTTATGTAATAATAAACCTTATCAAAATTTTCATATTTTTTGTAACTATTTTTAAATAAATGTTCTTAGTAAGTTAGAGTGACATGTGGTTTGCATATCAAATGACTAAAAAACAGAATGACTTTATCATTTTTCAACATTTTATTTCAAATTAATTAGTACTCTCATGATTCCATTAACAAGTTCGTAAGCAATTTCCATTTATTATGTTTGTGAATATTAACTTGGATTAATATAATTTGTTAGAGGAAAATGAAAATTTATGAGAGAAAAATAGATTTTTATTATTAATTTTATAAAATGAATTAAGAAAAACCATGTTTCCCATAATATTAAAAGTCTATCATGCTGAAATGGCTTCGCTTTCAAAATTATATATCCATATCCATCTTTTTCAAATACATACATGATAGTTGTATAAAGGAAAATCATTAGAATAAATATCTCACTCGAATTTATTGAGAAGATCGTAGTTTACATAAAATAGAAGATGTGTTTTTTTTTTTTGAAAATAGAACTTAATTTGAAGATGAGTTTCCCATATTATTAAAAGTAAAAAAATCCTATTGCTAAAATCCACTTAATTTGAAGATTTGGTTTTTTTTAAAAAAAATCATTAACAAATTCATTGAAAATTTTATGAAAATAGAACTCTTAATTCTCCCTATATCATGATGATGCTCTATTCCATATAAAGTTATGACAACTTTCTAGGTATTTTAATTATTATGCAAGAAAATGAAATGTCTACAATAACAATAAAATGAAAATGAGGAAATTGCAAAATTTACTCACATATATCAGTGGCCAACGGAACAAATAATGGGGGAGACGTAGGGTTATAAGAGTTGAAAGGGAAATTAGTAGAGATAGGACAAGGACAATAACGTGGCTAAGCTTTAGTTGGGTTGTGGCCTTGTTGTAAAATAATTTAGTATTCTATATTATAAAGAGGGCACCTTGCTTGATTATTCATAGGATATGTTAGTCCACCTATTTAAATGAAGCGTAATAATAACTGGTTCAGCAACTTTTGAACGTACCCTAATGTGTTATGAATGTGGAATGTAGTAATTTTTTACGAAAATATTCAAGAAATTTTGTGAAAAAAATACTACTTAATGAAAATGAGATATGCTGATAAAAAAAATATCTTTTTTAACTTATTATTTGAAATAGTTGTATTTTAAACAAATATGAGATTTAGTTTGTGAAAAATTACTAAGAGTAGTATGATTTCTTAGAAGAATAACAAAATTTATGAGATAAAAAATATATTTTTATTATTAAGTTTTGAAAATGAGTCTTCCTAACAGTTGATACAAAGATGTGCATAATTCTTCAATAAAATAATTCTCCCATATCATTAAAAAGTCTACCCTGTGCAAATGGCTTCACCTTCAAAATTATATAATCATATCCATTTTGTCTAGATACACGGATGGTAGCCGCACAAAGGAAAATAATTTGAATAATTATATGAGTTGAGTTTATTAGAAAGATTTTAGTGTATACAAAATGATGTGTAAAAAAATCATATTGTAAAAATAGACTAAATATGAAGATATGCATTTTTTCATCATTTGAACTAATAAATTCATTGTATATTGTTTAAAAAAAGAACACTTAATTCGCCCTATATCTTGATGATGTTATACAACAAAGAAAAGTAAAATTACAAGTTAAATATTTTATTAACATGTCTGAAAATGAATAGTCTATTATAACAATATAATGATAATGAGGAAAGTGTCAAATTTACTCACAGATAATATTGTTTGAAGGATCATTATTTGATGGTGGGGGAGAGTTAAGGTTATAAGAAGTTGCATTGGAAATTACTAGAGAGATGACAAGCACAATAGCAAGGCTATGCTTTAGTTGGCATGTGGCCATGATGTAAAATACTTTAGAATTCGATATTACAAAAAGAGCACCTTTCTTGATTTTCATATGATATATTTTTCTTCTTATTTAAATGAAAATAAATAATAACTGACAATACATATTTCGAATGTACACTAATGAGTTATAATTTGGAAACGTTGTAAATTGTTACAAAAACGTTTATGCCTTTTTGTTAAATAAATACAATTTAATGAGAATGATGCATGCTCATAAAGAATATATTTTTTTAACTTCTTATTTGAAAAAATTGCCTTGAAAACATAATTTTGTTGCCTAGTAGTACCCAATAAAGAGTAAACATTGAGCAAATTACAAATTAATCTCTTTTGGCTACATTAAATATCTAAACTTGGATGGTTACATGAATGAATTTAACACAAATATTAGAATTGCGCACAGCTTTTGCAAGATGATTTTTTTTTATTTTTACCAAATTATCTATGAGATTGCATGATCGTGTTGCATGAGGATGAATTTTTTCTTTCATTCATTTCCTTTACATATATAAATGAAAATAAAATATTTTGTAACTTATTATTTGATATAATTGCCATGAAAATTCAAATGTGCTTAAGAGTAGTCATAGTATAAAAAAAAATAAAATTTGATCAAATTACAAATTAAGCCCTTATGGCTTAGATAAACATTTGGAAGAGAGCATAAAATTAATTTATATTGTCCAATTTAATAAAAATAATTATTATCATGCAAAAATATACATGAATTTTGTTTGCTATCATTTAATCTAAATTAATAACACTATTTTTTTCCATTCATATTCTTGTAAAAGCTTGAATTCATTCTAGAACTTTACTAGTTCTACCGTGAAATTATTGGTAATTAAGAATTCTAAATCTGTATATAGAAAATAAAATTTATTCTTATATAGTTTTTGTTAATAAATTTTTAACTATAACCTGTACTTGTCTCATATATTGACTTTATGAAAAATTATACTATGAATATTTGGTACTTCATTCGAAATTATAAAAGTCTATATCAACAAGGTGAGAAAATTTTTAAAACTAGTAGAACTATAACCAAATAATAAATGGATTTTCATATCATTTACCCTTGGTGTTCATTGTATTTAATTAAAGTGTACTTTGACAGCTATGCAAATTCATTTCTACATTAGTTTACAATATAATATTTAATACCTCAAGGAAAATCATAATGATGGTTGACTAATTGTCTTCAAAATTGATCAAAACTCAAGAGGGTACAATTTCTCATTTTGTGAATACTGATTTATAGTGAATTTAATATTAATCATTGCACTTTTAGTGATGCATGATATACATACCTAACACATATAAGTTATCTTATAAAAACCTTATCAAAATTTTCATAATTTTTTTGACTATTTTTAAATAAATGTTCTTAGTAAGTTAGAGTGACATATAGTTTGTAGATCAAATGACTATAAAGCAAAATGACTTTGTCGTTTTTCAACATTTAATTTCAAATTAATTAGTACTCTCATGATTCCATTGACCATTTTTTAGTTAGATAGCAATTTCCATTTATTATGTTTGTGAATATTAACTTGGATTAATATAATTTGTTAGAGGAACATGAAAATTTATGAGAGAAAAATAGATTTTTATTATTAATTTTATAAAATGAATTAAGAACAACCATGTTTCCCATATTATTAAAAGTCTATCATGCGCAAATGGCTTCGCTTTCAAAATTATATATCCATATCCATCTATTTCAAATACATAGATGATAGTTGTATAAAGGAAAATCATTAGAATAAATATCTCACTCGAATTTATTGAGAAGATCGTAGTTCATGAGTAAAAAAATCCTATTGCTAAAATCCACTTAATTCAAAGATGTGTTTTTTTTAAAAACAATCATTAATAAATTAAATAAAAATTTTATGAAAATAGAACTCTTAATTCTCCCTATATCATGATGATGCTCTATTCCGTATAAAACTGTAACAACTTTTTGGTTATTTTAATTATTATGCATGAAAATGAAATGTTTACCATAACACTAAATTGATAATGAGGAAAGTGCAACGTTTACTCACATATATCATTAGCCAATGAAACAAATAATGGGGAGAGAAGAACAGTTATAAGAGCTGTAATATCCCAAGTTTTTGAAAATTAATTTTAGAAAATCAAAAATTTTATTTGAGAATTTTTGGGATTTTTCTAGAATTTTTTTGAATTTTTTAAAAGGCTAAAACTTAAGTTTTTATTAAAATTCCAAGTTTTTGAAAATTAATTTTAGAAAATCAGAAATTTTATTTTAGAATTTTTGAGATTTTTCTAGAATTTGTTTGGATTTTTTTAAAATGATAAAAATTAAGTTTTTATTAAAAACTTTAATTTGCGCTCGTAGGGGTTGAAACCCGCGGCACGCTAGATTTTCCAAATCAGCCCAACCACTGGGCTAAGTTGTCTTTTGATAGTAAAACCGCACTGATTATATTTGATTAAGTTTTAAGCTATTTTGGGGACTGAGTCGACCTATCGTCATCCTCGCTGTTTGCGGTGACCGAGTCGTCGGTGGTGGCTTTCTATTTTCGGATGCGGTTTATGTCTATTTGAGAGGGCATTTATACGCCCTAGTGCTTATTCGATTCTGGAGATCTCTCGAGCCGCAACTCGCCGTAAGGAGAAGAAATGCGGAGCTTAAGTGCGTTCACCGGAATCTGCACCGTTTCAGCTTCCAAGCAGCCGGCGCATGCGGCGGATGCAGGTCCGGCAGCCTTGCACAGCGGTGATAGGGCGACGCGGGCGAACGGCTTGGTTCGGGTTGAGTTTAGGGTTTAGGCGCTCATTTGGAAATAAACTGTCCAGCTGAGTTTTGAAATCAATTTGAACCGATTCAACAGATTGAGCGGTTCAATTTCAATTTCGGCCCAGCACTTGTATTCTGACCGGTTCGACCCTAATCCGGTTGAATTCCGGCCGGTTCAGGTAGTCGTTGGAAAGCTTGTAAAATTTCCTATCCAATGGTACTTTGTGTGCCCCTAGATGCTTTGTATATTTTGTGTAATTTCGGTTTCAAGCTTCGGTCTGACTTGGTTCAGGGAGAATTTGACCGGTTCACTGTAATTCAGTCCGGTTAAGTGGCTTTTGGGTCCGGTTCATTGGATGCAATATCGGTTCCCTAGGTTTTGAGATGTTTCGCTTCTGTTGGTGATCTCTATTTTCCGGTTTGAATCCTATTTGATGAAATTCATATACAAATCTATGTTTCAGAGCGGTTGATCCAGTGTTTGGCTTGCTTCGTTTGACAACTAGTTTTCTTGGCTTTCCAAAGGTAAGACCTCAAACCAGATTCTATAGAAGAAGGTTTATTGTCTTTATCCCCATTGACTCAAATAGTATAGTATCCTATGCATATCAGGGTCCCAAGTTAGCATGCACCGAGATTCATGACGCATGGTAGCGCGTGTGTTCACCATATATGGTAGCGCGTGTGTTCACCATGTAAGGTGTGATACACCTTATCATGTGTATTCGGGGTGACAACCCCACAAGCCAGTAGGTATTGCTCACAGTTAAATTATGCATGGTATCAGTTTTCGTATTTGACACAGATAACCCAGTTGAATTAGTTTATCTAGTTACATTACAGTTTTACAGTATTCAACTACAACTTCTAGTTTCAGTTATAGTTTTCAGTTCCTAGTATTTAGTTTCAGCTTCCAGTTTATAGTTTGAGTTCCAACTTTTAGTTTATAGTTTCCAGCTTTCAGTTGGCAGTTTTCAGTATTCAATTTGTTACAGTTTTATTGTTCATGCTTCTTGCTAGTTTCCCTCCTTTGAATCTAAGGGACTACCCTTTCTTCTGGGGAGAGGCTTACTCAACAATGTTTTGCTGAGTCTGGTTGTTATTGTAGGTACTGGTCTGGACTAATGAAATCAGAGCTGGGATTTAAAGTATTGCTTGATGGATTATTCTTGAAGAATTGTGATTCTTGTACTAAAAGTTATTAGCTAAGATTTGTATGTTGTAAAAGTGTAATCTAATGTAAAGTGTTGTAAAGAGAATTTTGTAGCAGTCAAACTTATATTGTTGTTCCTAGATTCTAAAGTTGTAATAGATTGTTTTATTCTAGTCTTGTTACTAGGGTGTAACATATTTGGTATCAGAGGATAGTTTAAGGCTTAGGGAAAACCTAAACTTAAACTTAAGTTCCTAGGTGAACTTTTAGGAACTTAGAATATAAGGAGACTGCTAAGGATTATGATTTGTCTATGATGAATAACCTAAGTTGATTGCTGGCTTACAGTAAGGATATAAGATTGGTGAGACTAAACCATAAGGTTTATAGTTCAAAGTTTGTGGTTTCAAGTCCGACCAATCTAGGATATTGTTTTTGCTTGTGGTTGCTGACCACTTCTGCTTATGTTTGAGATCTGTTGATCACTCTGTTTTTGTTGGTGAGTTTGGGTCACTCCTGTTTCAAGCATTCTGATTAAGTTCATGATTTTATATAAGCTTATTTTTGGATTCAAGTTGCATGATTCTTTCTAATCTCAAGTTTCATCTGTAAGTTGACCAATTTAAAGCATGAATTGTTTTTACGTTTTGTCTAGGCGGTCAAGTTCTTGGATTTTTGGTACTTTCGCAAGTGTAAAGCTATTTGTGTTTTTGGTAAATTTGGAGGACCAAATTTCTTTTAAGAGGGGTAGTAGTGTAATATCCCAAGTTTTTAAAAATAAATTTTAGAAAATCAAAATTTTCTTTTAGAATTTTTGGGATTTTTCTAGAATTTTTTTTGATATATCAAAACGCTAAAAATTAAGTTTTTATTAAAAAATTTAACTTGTGCTTGTAGAGGGGTTCGAACCCATGATGCCTTGCATTTTCCAACTCAACCCGACCACTAGGCTAAATTGTGTTTTGATAGTAAAACCGCACCGATTATATTTGATTAAGTTTTGAGCTATTTTGGGGACCGAGTCGACCTGTCTTCTTCCCCGCTATTTGCGGCAACCGAGTTGTCAGCGGCGGCTTTCTATTTTCAGACGCGGTTTACGTCTATTTGAGAGGGCTTTTGTATGCCCTAGTGCTTATTCGATTCTGGAGATCTCTCAAGCCGCAACTCGGCGTAAGGAGAAGGAGCGCGGAGCTTAAGTGCGTTCGCCGGAATCTGCACTGTTTTAGCTTCGAGAGCAACCAGCGAGGTTGATTCCTTCACCCAAGGCTATGAAGTTCTGGTTGAGTTCCGTTGAGTTTCTGTGTTGTTTTGTGTTTCGACAGTGGTGGCGCCACTATCGATAGTTTCGGCGGCTGCAAGAGCTTCGAATGTGCGTTGAAAGCTCACCATAGCTACCTCAGGAGCTTCCCTTCGTCGTCGAGAGTTTTCTAGCTAAGTTTGGAGTCGAACGGACGCTCAACACACCCTCAGGAGCTCGCTGGCGCCAGCGGCCTTGCACGGTAGTGATCGAGCGGCACGGGCGAGCAGCTTGGTTCGGGTTGAGTTTAGGGTTTGGGCAGTTTATTTGGAAATAAACGGTCCGCTGAGTTTTGAAATCGATTTGAACCGATTCAACAGATTGAGCAGTTCAATTTCGATTTCGGCCTAGCACTTGTATTCTGATGGGTTCGACCTTAATCTGGTTGAAGGTTCAGGTAGTCGTTGGAAAGCTTGTAAACTTTCCTATCCAATGGTACCTTATGTGTCCCTAGATGCTTTGTATATTTTGTGTAATTTCGGTTTCAAGCTTCGGTCTGACTTGGTTTAGGGAGAATCTGATTGGTTCACTATAATTTAGTCCGGTTCAGTGGCTTTTGGGTCCAGTTCACTGGATGCAATATCGGTTCCCTAGGTTTTGAGATGTTTTGCTTCTGTTAGTGATCTCTGTTTTCATGTTTGAATCTTATTTGATGAAGTTCATATACAAATCTATGTTTCAAAGTGGTTGATCCAGTGTTTGGCTTGCATCGTTTGACAACTAGTTTTCTTGGCTTTTCAAATGTAAGACCTCAAACCAAATTTCTGTAGAAGAAGGTTTATTGTCTTTATTCCCGTTGACTCAAATAGTATAGTATCCTGTGCATATTGAAGATTTATTAGTTTTCTGTATGGTAAACCAGTCGAGTATGTGTCAAAGCATGTTTTTGTTTTCAGTATCCACGTTGTGGACAACATAACCAGTTTTCTAGTATCCACGTGTGTGGACAGTTACATATTATATTGAGCACATACCCAGTAGTATCCACTATGTGGATAGATCGGGGTCCTAAGTTAGCATGAACCGGGATTTGTGATGCATGGTAGCGTGTGTGTTCACCATGTAAGGTGTGATACACCTTATCATGCGTACTCGGGGTGATGACCCCACAAGCCAGTAGGTATTGCTGACAGTTAATTTATGCATGCTAATAGTTTATGTATTTGACACAGATAACCCAGTTGAATCAGTTTATCTAGTTACATTACAGTTTTACAGTTTTCAGCTATAACTTCTAGTTTCAGTTATAGTTTTCAGTTCCAGTACTTAGTTTCAGCTTCCAATTTACAATTTCAGTTCTAGCTTTCAGTTTATAGTTTCCATCTTTCAGTTCGTAGTTTTCAGTATTCATTTTGTTACAGTTTTATTGTTCATGCTTCTTGCTAGTTTCCCTCCTTTGAATCTAAGGGACTACCCTTTCTTTTGGGGAGAGGCTTACTCAGTAATGTTTTGCTGAGTCTGGTCGATATTGCAGGTACTAGTCTGGACTAATGAAATCAGAGCTAGGATTTAAAGTATTGCTTGATGGATTATTCTTGAAGAATTGTGATTCTTGTACTAAAAGTTATTAGCTAAGATTTGCATGTTGTAAAAGTGTACTCTGATGTAAAGTGTTGTAAAGAGAATTTTGTAGCAGTCAAACTTATATTGTTGTTCCTAGATTCTAAAGTTATAACAGATTGTTATATTCTAGACTTGGTACTAGGGTGCAACAAGAGCTGCAAGGGAATTTACTATAGATAGGACAAGGACAATAACGAGGCTAAGCTTTAGTTGGGTTGTGGCTGTGAAGTAAAATAATTTAGTTTTCAATATTATAAAGAGAGAACCTTGCTTGATTTTCATAGGATATGTTAGTCCACCTATTTAAATGAAGCATAATAATAACTACTATAGTAACTTTTGAACGTACCCTATTGTGTTATAAATGTGGAATGTAGTAATTTATTATTAAAATATTCAGGACATTTTGCAAAGAAAAAACTACTTAATGAGAATGAGATATGTTTAGAAAAAAAAAATATTTTTTGAACTTATTATTTTAAATAGTTGTCTTTAAAACAAATATGAGATTTAGTTTGTAAAAAATTGCTAAGAGTAATAAGATTTCTTTGATGAACAACAAAATTTATGATATAAAAATATATTTTTATTATTAAGTTTTGAAAATGAGTCTTCCAAATGGTTGATACAAAGATGTGCACAATTCTTTAATAAAATGATTCTCCCACATCATTAAAAATTCTACCCTGTGTGCAAATGGCTTCACCTTCAAAATTATCTAATCATATCCATTTTGTCCAGATACACGGATGGTAGATGAACAAAGGAAAATAATTAGAATAATTATCTGAGTTGAGTTTATTAGAAAGATTTTAGTGTATACAAAATGATGTGTAAAAAAAACCATATAGTGAAAATAGACTAAATATGAAGATATGTGTTTTTTCAAAAAGAGAACACTTAAATCGCCCTATATCTTGATGATGTTATATAGCAAAGATAAGTAAAATTACATGTTAAATATTTTATTAACATGTGTGCAAATGAATAGTCTATTATAACAATATCATGATACTGAAGAAAGTGTAAAATTTACTCACAGATAATATTGTTTGATGGATCATTATTTGATGGTGGTGGAGAGTTAAGGTCATAAGAAGTTGCATTGGAAATTACTAGAGAGACGACAAGCACAATAGCAAGGCTAAGCTTTAGTTGGCTTGTGCCCATGATATGTAAAATACTTTAGTATTCAATATTACAAAAAGAGCACCTTGCTTGATTTTTCATATGATATATTTTTATACTTATTTAAATGAAAAGAAATAATAACTGCCAATGCATATTTCGAATGTACACTATTGAGTTATACTTTGGAAACGTTGTAAATTATTACAAATATGTTCATGCCATTTTGTCAAATAAATAAATTTAATGAGAATGATGCATGCTCATAACGAATATATTTTTTAACTTCTTATTTGCAAAAATTGCTTTGAAAATATAATTGAGTTGCCTAGTAGTACCCTATAAAGAGTAAACATTGAGCAAATTACAAATTAATCTCTTTTGACTTCATTAAAGATCTAAACTTGGTCGTTCACTTGTATGAATTTAACACAAATATAAGAATTGAGCATAGCTTTTGCAACATGAATTTTTTATTTTTAACAAATTATCTATGTGATTGCATGATCCGCCTGCATGAGGATGAATGTTTTCTTTCTTTCATTTCCTTTACATACATAAATGAAAATAGAATATTTTGTAACTTATTATTTGATATAATCACCTTGAAAATTAAACTGTGCTTAAGAGTAGTCATACTATAAAAAAAAATAAAATTTGATCAAATTACAAATTAAGCACTTATGGCTTAGATCAACTGCAATACTTAGAAAGTCACTTGAAAGCATTTGAGATTTAAATATAAGAATTGAGCACACCTTTGACAACATGTTTTTTTTTTCTTTTTCACAAATTTTTGCATGATTTCATGATCCTCCTCCATAAGGATAAATGTTTTCCTTTAATACAGTACTTTTTCTTTTTAATAAATTTTCAGATCCACAACAGTTGGAACCACCTGAAGTTCAAAAATGAACTTCCTTATCCAAACAGCTTCTTTGGCAACCTCAGAAGCGGTGACATACTTATCCTCGGTTGTAGAATCAGCTATGGTGGATTGCTTGAAGCTTTTCTAGCAAACAACACCTCCATTCATTTTAAACACATAGTATGCCTACCATCTGAAGTCATCAAGGTCTGACTGGAACGATGTGTTAGTGTAGCCCTAAACATTGAGCTCTTCCTATCCCCTATAGACCAAGAACAAATCTTTAGTTCTTCTTAGATACTTCAGAATGTTCTTAACAGCAGCCCAGTGCTGCAGACCTGGATTTGATTGGTATCGGCTGGTTATACTCACAGCATAAGCCACGTTTGGTCTAGTACATAACATTGCATACACGATCGAACCTATTGCCAAACCATAGGGTACTCGAGTCATGTCGTCCCTCTTAGCTTGTGTGGTGGGACACTAGCTCTTTGAGAGAATAAGGCCATGTCTTACTGGAAGGTATACCTTCTTGGATTGCTCCAAGTTAAATTTCTCTAGGACCATATCAATGTAAGTACTCTGAGTAGAGGCTAGAAGCTTATTGGATCTATCCCGGTAGATCCTCATGCCTAGGATATAGGCGGCTTCCCCTAAGTCTTTTATCTCAAAACACTTCCCCAACCATGTCTTCACAGCTTAAAGACTAGGGATGTCATTTCTGAAGAGTAGTATGTCATCGACATACAAAACCATAAATGTCACCAAGCTCCCACTGAATTTTTTATACACACAGGCATCATCTTCACTTTTGATAAAACCGTAATCTCTTAATGCCTCATCAAATCAAAGACTCCAACTTCGAGATGCTTGCTTTAATCCATAAATGGATTTTTTTAGCCAGCAGACCTTATTGGCCTCTATAGGATAGATGAAGCCATCAGGTTGTGTCATATACATATCCTCTGTCAGCTTCCCGTTAAGGAACGCTGTCTTTACATCCATTGCCACATCTCATAATCATTATATGCAGCTATAGGAAGTAGGATTTGATCATGGCAATTGGCGAGAAGGTTTTATCATAGTCCACCCTGTGGACTTGTCTGAATCCTTTAGCCATAAGTCTACCCTTATAGGTAACTATATTGCCATCCATGTCAACCTTCTTGAAGACCCATTTACACCCTATGGGTTTTACCCCATTTGGTAGCTCAACCAAATCCTAGACTTGGTTAGCAAACATGGAATCCATCTCGGATCTCATGGCCTCAAGCCATCTCTCGGAGTCCGATCCAGCGACTGCCTCATCATAGGCCTTGGGTTCAACCTCAATGATGAAGATCCTATCATGTTGGGTTGGTAGCGACCCATACCTCTCAGGTGCATGACGAATCCTCCATGACCTATATGGGACCTGTGTTTGAGCCTCCAGTTGCCTAGCAACCAGTGCAGGTGACTCAGGTTCCATCTCAGTATATTGTTGTTGCACTTGGACCTTGTCCAAGTCAAACTTCTTCCCGCTGACTTCTTTCATGAGAAATTCCTTCTCTAGAAAGACATCACCCCAAGCAACAAAAACTTTATTCTCGGCGGGAACGTAGAAGTAGTATCCTTTAGTTTCCTTAAGATACCCCACAAACACACATTTATCAGATCTGGGCTCTAGCTTGCTTGAATTCTAATGTTTGACATAAGCCTCACATCCCTAGACTGTGATAAAAGAGTGATTTGGTTGTCTCCCACTCCATATCACATATGGAATCTTGGAGACACTCTTAGATGGAATGTTATTCAGTATGAGAGAATCTATCTAAAGGGCATGGTCCCAGAACGAGGGTGGTAGAGTTGCATGACTTAACATAGATTGAACCATGTCCAATAACATTTGATTTATCCTCTCAGACATACCATTTCATTGAGGTATTCCAGGAGGAGTGAGTTGGGATAGAATCCCACACTCTTTAAGATAGTAAAAGAACTCAACGCTCAAGTACTCTCAACCACAATCTAATCGAAGAGTCTTAATAGATCTATCAAGCTGGTTCTCTACTTCATGTCTGAACTCCTTAAATTTCTCAAATGATTTGGACTTATGTCTCATCAAATAGACATAACCATATCTACTAAAGTTATCAGTAAATGTGATGAAGTAGTTATACCCTCCTCTGGCTTGTTTATTGAATAGCCTACACACATCACTATGTATGAGATCCAATAAACCTCTTGCCCTCTCACCTATCTTGGTGAAGGGCACTTTTGTCATCTTCCCTAATAAACAAGGCTCACAAGTATTAAACTCCTCCAAGGAGGTTGAATCTAATAATCTATTTGCATGGAGTTATTGAATGTGATTCTTGATTATATGGGCTAATCAACAATGCCAAAGGTATGTACCAATTGAACCACTCAGTTTGATCCTTTTATGTTACACATAGAGTTATCCATGTCCAAGACATATAATCTATTGCATAAAGTACCCTTCCCATAAAATACATTTGCAAATGAAAAAAAAACAAGAGTTCTCTTTTATTCCAAACTTAAATCCCTTCCTCGCTAAACACAGAATGTATATAATGTTTTTGGTAAGAGAAGGTACATAATAGCAATGATCTAACTCTAACTAAAGTCCAGAAGGCAAGGAGATCATCAAAAGTCCTACAACAATAGCAGCAACCTGTGCCCCATTACCAACTCGTAGGTCAATCTCTCGAGGCCGTACCGATCTACTTCTCTTGATCCCCTGTATATTTGTACAAATATGAGCTCCGCATATAGTATCCAATACCCATGATATAGAAGTAGAAAGGTTGACTTTAGTAACATAAATACCTGAGCAAGAAGACAAAGCTTTGCTTCTCTTCTCCTTCTTCTAAAGTTGTATGTAGTCCTCTTTCAAGTGGCCTTGCTTGCCACAATGTAAGCACTTCTATTCCTTTGTCATCCTCACCTTCTTTTTCAGTGCTTTGGTTGGACCCTTGGCACTACCCTTAGCACGTGCCTTACCCTTCTTCTTCATCTTCTTGGTTGTAGAGAGCAAAAGAACAAATTTGGGTTTGGTATTGACTATTTATCACTCGGTTGTTTGGAGCATATTCAACAGTTCCGCCCTTGTTCACTCAATCTAGTTCATATTAAAATTAATAATAAATGGACCAAAGCTAGGGGGCAGGGACTGTAGAATAAGATCCGTGACCAACTCATTATCAATCGTGTGTCCCAGTCTCTTGAGATGATCCACATACCCAATGATCTTGAGTAGATGGGGTCCCACTAGAGCACCTTCAGATAACTTGCACCGAAAGACTGCTTTGGCAATGTCATATCTCTCAGTCCTAGCCTAGGGCTCAAACATCTATTTCAAATGTGTTATCATCTGAAACGCATTCTAATCCTCATATTGCACCTGAAGTTCAGGTGCCATGGTGGCTAGCATGAGATATGCAACTTCCAAAGGGTCATCTTGATGCTTTTTAAAAGCATCCTTTTCAGCCACTCGGGCTGTAGGTGGAGGAGGCGCGGTAAGAGCTTGCTCAAGGACATAAATCTTCTTCTCAAGCTTGAGGGCTATCCACGAGTTCCGATGCCAGTCCATAAAGTTGGATCCAACCAACTTATCCTTCTCAAGAGGGGATCACAGTGTCAATCCTCTATTGTTCGAAGCCATTGATCTACAATAACTAAGAAAGTAGATTAGTACTATTTCGAATCATTTAATCTGGACTTGTATTAAATGATCATGATTTCCACTATTTTAATCGAATTGAGAACCCACAAAATCAATTGAGAAATATGAGATTTCCTAGTAAGATGGGATCTTTATTTCACATAAGGCTTCGCGTCCGAGGGTGGGATGAGATGCACAAAGTGACTTATGCTTCTTAAGGTGGGCATGCCAGCCGATTGCTCTTGGCAATTCCTTTTATTGAGATTGTCTGGACATTTTATGTCCTACGAGGGCTAGATATAGCATGAAACCCTCACAATGCTACCTCTAGAGTTCCATCATGCGGCCACCACATATGAAAAACTAGTCAAGTCTATCTTGACCATTAGGCCCAGGGCCAACGAATTTCCTTGCGAAGGCATGTCAGGTTAAAACTAGACTGGGGAAACCATTGCCACCACACGGCTTCCAAACATAAGTGAGTGTGTCCCACAAGGGTGGGAAACAGTGCACAACACCACTAATCGATAGTTTGATGAGGGCTACGCGTCAGAAGGCTATTTTATACTTGCTATTATTTTGAGGGTTTTTGAGGTCTCATCCTCTTAGTTTTATCTTTTGTCTAACATCACAAGCATGCAATCCTATAGTGACAACAAAATGATAAAACACATCCAGGCATGCTTTAGCATATATGGAAAGCAGTAAACAAGCGATGTGGTCATAGCCTAATCAACACATTGAACCATCACATGCCAAAGGATATTCAATGCTTGACCTAGGTGACAAGCCCCAACAAGATCTACCCTAGCCGCCACTAAGTTTTATCTTCAAGTGTGGCTCCAAGGTCATTCACACCAAGGGATAGCACACAAACCCTAGAAGCTCATGCAAGATGCGCCCCTAGAAGGTTCGGCCAAGACCTTGGTCGCTCTTCCATGCATGATGCGCTATCATGCTTGTGCCAAGAGGGATAGCTCACAAACCCTACGGTACGGCCAAGCCCCTACTTGCGCCACCAAGCAAGATGCACCATCATGGTTGATGCGCCAAGATGAAAGCTCCGTGAGGATGCATCCCTAACCTTCTTTCTGCGTGTACAAAAGAAAAATAGAAAGTGGCACGCAGGCCTCACACACAATACATCACAGGCATACAAGGGGCTTGACTATGGCCACAACACGATGCACAATCAAGATATCTATCTCAAGCTTTTCTATATGCTCATGAAAGCATAAAACTTCAGTTTTAGTTTCTCAGAAAATATGTCCATCAACCACAATCACTCACCAATCAATTTTTCATGATTTTCAACCTCTCTAAAGCCCTTTCAAATATGTGCCACCTTAAAGCACCTATAACCACATGATAATTTAGGGAAATCCCCCCGAATAATTTTCATGGGTCTAATGAGCAAGCTCTATCCTTCACTCACAAGGAGAAGTTAGAATCAATCCAAAATTGAAAGAGAATATTTGGCATAGACAAACTTACAATTTTTATAAATAGAAGAACATGTGTCATATGCAAATTTTGAAACAAAATTCAGATGGCATATGAGCACACAATGAAAAGCATAAAACAACGTTCGAGTCTTGCAAGTCGCTCTGATATAACCGTTGGGAAACCCCGGGGATTTGAAAATTTTATAATCATACATAATGGAAGCAATCCTCGAAATAGGCCGGTCCCAAAAACCCAAAAGATCATGTCAAGCGAGGGAATTGAAACAATGAGTGATAGATAATACCTTAGAGTAAAGAAGGGAGATGCAATATAGGCGCCCAAGCATACGCCATCTGCAGTCTCGCACACAACAGACGCTCAAGTTCTATTCTTGCATGCCCGGTGCTAGCCTCGGGATGAAGATCTATGCCTTTGCGAGTTTTTCTCAAGAATTTGCACCACCTTCAAGGAGAATGCGCCAAGACGAGAAGGAAGGAGAGAGATGTCGCCAAGGAGAGAGCTTTCCGAATCAAAATGCGCCTCTCCTCTCAACCCTCTCGTTTTATAGAAATCATGGTGCCCCTTCACATTCTGGATTAAATTCAGAATTAATCTCTAAATTAAATTTAGAATTAAATATAGAATTAAATCCTGAATTAAAGTCTCATTATGGCCATTAATGGCGTGACGTGACTCTTCATATTCAGAATTATATTCAGAATTAAATATAAAATTAAATGTAGAATTAAATACAGAATTTAATTCCCGTGATAACTATTGGGCCCAAGCGATTTATCCTCATGGCCCATTGGTCCATGCTAGACTTCATTAAGCAAGCTAATTAAGCCATCAGACTCAATCTGAAGCAACCCTAGTTAAATACGGCTAACCATCGTTAACCTGGGGTCAACTTACCAAAAATAAAGTTTAGCTCCAATAAGTCCCTTCCATCTCATCAAGCACAATGATACTAATGAATTCTCCCAAAAAGATCCGAGTTATCCAATAACTCGATCATAAGACTACTCAATCAATACAAGAACTTGAGTATTAAGATGTGCGACCCTGTAGGTTCATCAGATGTTGGCATTGATGAGCTCAGGTCATCACAAGCAATGAGTGGCGCCTAGCAGTGCATCGCTGCTACCCAAGTCTTCGAAATTGATATCAGCATCGACATCCCCATCATCGCAATAAGATACTAATGCATTATAGTCTCTTTGCCAGACTGATATCCGATTGGACAAAGCGTATCACCACTTTGTTTTCACCCAATCTCATGGACATGACTAAATCTAGCTTTCACCTGAGTATGGCCATACACTTTCAGTCATGCAACCATGGGGGGACCCGTGGATATCAATCTTCCCTTAGGAAGGGGCAAATCATATGTCTGTCTATTGATCTTCTTATATGGGTTGTTACATACCCAATGACAACCATTACAACCTCCCAACTATGGCGAGGTGTTAGGCTGTATCTTGATGACAACGAAATTTATAGTAAATTTTGTGCTATTTCATTGGTATTTTAATGTCATATTCCTACATCTTTGCTTATTTTTATGCCTTTTTTTTTTTTATCAAATACAGCGGAATCTACACTCTTTTTGGTTTTTGATGATTTTGAGGTAAAAAGGCACAATTTTCAGGCGTTTTCAAGCAATTCCAGATGCATGAATGAATTCCCACCATCATGAAAAGATTACATGTCAAATTTCATGATGATTGGAGCTTCATACGAAAATACAGCAGGGCCGTAATATATATTACGATACCATATTTTCACTAGCTACCGTAAGATTGGCAAGTTTTTATCCAGAAAGTTTTTTAGGGATTACGGCACTACCGTAAGGAATTTTACGGGCCGTAATTTCAGTACATTTTTCACCTGAGAGATTTTTAGATTTTACGGTAGGGCCATAATCATTTCCACGGTGCCGTATTTTGAGGCGATTTCTGACTCGATAGATTTGGAGAAAATACGGTATTGCCATAAGTAATTTCATGGTACCGTAATTCTGGTTGAATCCTATACAGAAGAACTTAAAGAAAATACAGTAGTGTCGTAATAGAAACCACGGCCGTAATTATATCGTTAATGCCCAATTCCCACGGTCAATTTTGAAGCTTGATTTTTGCGCGATCGATTTGCAGATGATCTAAGCCATAATTTGAAGATCCATAAGAAGCAAAAGTAGACCTTTCGACGAGACGAAGAGGGAGACACCAAAAGCCCTAATTTTCATCCACTAACAAAGGAGAAATCGAGTTTCATGCCGCCGCCCTAGGTTTTGCCGCCTGGAAGCGTATAGCGCATCTCCAGCCGTGAAATTTGAAGGAAAGCATCGCCTGGAGTAGGAGAACATACTCCAGAAGTTTTATAGTGAAAGGATCTCAATCGGAGGAGAAATCAACAAAACACCTGCCGCTGATACTGTTCACATGCATGATTACGGCCGTAATTTCCATTACGGTCGTGTGGTTATTTGTTTTCCCCCTCTTTCTTGATTTCCTACACTTTGATACTATGGATTATTGTAATCTTTCAACCATGCTAGCTTAAACCTTTTATGGGACATGGGGGAGTAATTCCCTTTGATTTCTTAATGACTAGATAAATTTTTCATTACTTCGTCACGTATAATTTTAGCATGATAATTCTACTTATGTGATAATTGCTTTTTAATTCTCCATAGATTCATGTTATTAATCATGTTTTAGAGTTTTCACAATAAGGACCGAAAGGTGACTTGCTTGAGAACTTGGAACCCTAGAATTGAATGTTAGAAACTTACTGTAAGAAATTAGGTTAGTTCTTGTTTCTTGATTTTAGAAGAATAATTGCCATGATAATAATATGAATCTAGGATGGAATTAATTTATCAAATGTGGAGAACTTATGCGAAAGTGAGGATCGGAACGTTAGAGAACCATAAGTAGAACTTGTGTTGAGACTCGGATGCACGAGAGTGATCCTTGAGATTCCACTTGAGATAATCAACTTAGAATTCGGATGCATGAAAGTGATCCTTGAGTTCCTTGATTGATAATTTACTTATTTTCAGCTTGGGATAGATATTGCGCGAATGCGAAGATCGGTCCCTGCATGATTGTCTGCATGAAAGTGAGATAATCCTTTTACGAAGTAAATTATATCTTTATGATGATGAAATTAAACTGATGAATTACTATTCATATATAGTCATAGAAATTAAAGAGGATGAAACCCTTGTCCCAATGTCTCTCTCTGATATTTTCGTTAGCTTTCATTAGTTCACTTGCATAGTTTCGATTGCCTAGATAGTAAGAACTCAATTATTTGGTACTTGACAATGAGGTCTTTGTGGTTCGATATCTTTCTTTATTACTTTGAGTATCAGTGCACTTGCAGACTACAACATGTTTTTTGCGCCGTTGCCGGGGAGCTTGGTTTTTGTCAATATTGAAGATATTGAAAGTATTGCTAGACTAGGTTTTGTTTATTTCCTATTTATGTTCTATCTTGCTATTCTTTTCTGTTTACTTGAGTTATTTGACCTATCTGCTTTAGACTACACAGGAAATTTAAATCTGATGGCAAATCGGAAGTCACTTAGGGACTATGCAGCCCCTAACCCACAGGAGCTACACTTTAGCATCGCCAGACCAGCTATTGAGGCTAATAATTTTGAGATCAATCCTATTTTTTTGTCTATGATACAGTAGAATCAGTTTGGAGGGTCACCAATTGAAGATCCTTATCAACATTTATATCTTTTTATTGAATATTGTGACACCATCAAAATTAATGGAGTTTCTGATGATGCATTAAAACTAAAATTGTTTCCCTTTTCTCTCAGGGATCGAGTGTGTTCTTGGCTACACTCTCGACCTACCGGTACCTTCACCACATGGTAACAACTGTCAAAGGCTTTCTTAATGAAGTACTTTCTACCCGGCAAAACCATCCATTTTAGAAACCAAATTACAAGCTTTGCACCGAGGGATGGCAAACCTTTCAGTGAGGCATGGGAGCGGTTCAACGAATTACAACGGAAGTGTCCTCACCATGGTCTTGAAGATTGGATTTTAATTCATGCATTTTATAATGGCTTACTTTATAATACTCATCTGACTATTGATGCTACTGCAGGAGGAGCCCTCATGAGCAAAACAATCAAAGATGCTTCTACCCTGCTTGAGGAGATGGCTATGAATCTTAACCAGAGGGCTCCTGAAGAAAGAATACTATATTGTCATCAACATGGTAAGAATGAGAATGAGGAATGGCGAACCTTGACTGAAGAGGTAAATTCTTTTAGTGTGGAGTCCATGCTTGAGAAGTTTATGGCTAATCAAAATCAATTAATGACAAATCAAAATAAAGAGATTGAAGATCTTAAGGGATTGGTCAGTCATCTTAAGTCTCAAGTAGGATCCTTAGCTGCTTACAAAAAAAATTCTAGAAGATCAAATACCAGAATTGGACCCTAGGGAACACTGTAATGCTATCATTACTAGGAGTGGAAGGCAATTATATGAACCAAAAGGGAGAGTTGAAGATAAAGAAAAAGAGCCTAGTAATGAACATGACCATGAGTTAGATTTAGAAAAATCCTCTGGAAATGAGCAGTCCCAAACTAGTTTGTGTTGGGGTATGCCCTTAAGGCTAATGTTTGAGGCCTTGGGATTGTATAAGTATCATGTAATAAACTTTTGTGTTTATAAAGGCATGGTTATTATTCAGGTTGT